>BMAO01011541.1:0-34379 GCA_019973975.1 Trichonephila clavata | reverse complement strand
TCGCAAACAACGCAATCTCATGAAGTCTTTTTGAAACAGTCACCCTTGATACACGGGTTCCTGTGGCTGCATACAAGTAATGACATAGCTGAGAAGTTGTAGCTCCTCTGTTACGTTTCGCTATAATCGACAAGGGGAAATCTTCTCTGGCCGTCGTGGCTTTTGGATGTACTTGCCCAGTCCTTCTCTCGATGCATCTAATATCCTGTAACTGTTTCCATAAGTTACACATGACTCTGGGCGTTAAATTGAACTCTATACAAATCTGGGATTGACATTGGCCTGCTTCTAGCCTCCCAACAATTCACCACCTCATTCTACCATCTCCAAATTGTAACCATCTGAGTAACCAAAAATGGTGGTTACTCATTTTTACTGTTGCAATTTTAATTGAACCAATTGATTCAAAATAAAACCAAGAAATTCGCTGAAGTGTGCTGGAGAACGAATTACGTCTTAACTTACACGCGCTTATAAAGTCTGTTTTTCTGCTGGTTCCATTTACACACACGTGTACGATTAAGTATTTGCCGTACAAGATTTGCATTTTTATCTAGAAGCAGTGGTTTTTCATTCAGTTCAGTTCTTTTCATGCAATTGAGTAAAATATGCAAATTCTCTTAATTTCTTACACCAGTGTAGCACTCTTTTCAAAAATAGTATTTTGTCATTGCGTTTGTAGAAGTTGTAAATAGAAATACGAGCCATCAGAATTTTTCTCTGTTAAATCGTAAGGAACACATATATGAAAACATTTTATGCAGCCAGGCTACCCGAAATGCTTATGGGTGTGGATATTGATATTTGTAACATTATTCTTCATCAGTGTTTTCATTTAAACTTCATCTGTGGTGGAGGGCCTACTCAGGCTTTTTGATGTTCAAGATTTATATCTCCAGCTTTAAACCTAAAGCACTATTGTTATAATGTGCACCTGTCTTATTTCCCGCTTGAGAGGATTTTACCTTTATTTTAAAAGCCTATAATGTGCATCGTTTGCTTCCATATACAGATGTATAAAACTGACTGCAATTAGCAAGCCGTAACCAAACTGTTCCCTAAATATCCTATGTTTTGCATTTTAAAATACGTATAAATATCATTTGCTTTAAACCATTGTGATGTATTCAAAACTGTTCTTAAGCTATCTCGCAATTCGGAACGAAATTTTCACGCAACCCAATTTCTCATTTTGATCAGGAAAAAAAAACAATGATACTCTTTGATGGTTTGCCGTAGCAGAAAATGAAAACTTGTAGAACAAATTTGTGAAATAATTCGTATATATAATTTTTTTTACTTCATTCCACTATATTAGTACCAATAAAATGCTTGTTGAATGCACAATTTTGAATGAACGAGGAATTTTTTATCTACACTTTATTTATGCTACTTTTAACAATGTTTCTACTTAAATAAAGATAAGAAACTGAAAGTAAAGTCTTAAATTAAGAAAATAATTACTTTTATTATGAGTGTGAATTGCATAACGTTTTTGCTTTTCCGTCTCTATAAACCTAGAAAAGTACATAAGTAAAACAGCAAAAACAATTTCAAATAAAAAAAAAAAATATAAAAAAAATAAATCAAATCTCCTCACGCATCACAGTTAATCTTTTGAAAAGTGGAAATACTCGTATTTTGCTATTTTTGGCATAATTATCTAGCTTACTAATGTTTCTGTGTACTTCATACTATATTTAAATAATAATTACCATGATAATTAGTATTATCTAAGAAATTCACGATAAAAACATATCTATAATAATCAAAAAACTGGCATCTTCAAAAGTGAATCTGATCTGCTTTTTGATGCCGCAGCAAATATATATACTATTACGTTGAAGCATATTGCGAAAGAAATCAAAATTTGGGGAAGTGCGTGATTCCAGTTAATTGTCCCTATGATAAAATCAACCAAATTCGTTTAAATGAGATACATTTTATGTTTTTTGTTTAAAAAAAGCATAGCTGGAAATTTAGGATTGAATGGTTTTCAAGAAACGAAAGCATAGATTAACACCGAAAGAAATCCAAACTCATCAAAGTATTTCGTGTCAAACTCTGGAGAACTATAAATGAGAACATATACAAAACAACAAAAACGACAACAACAAAAATTTAGAAGTTTTGATACTTCAGATAATGATAGTGGTGGCAATCAACTAAACACCTGATATGAGACACCAATAAAATCCCGTGGGAAATGAGAATTCCCATGGGAAAAAAATGGTTGGTTATCAGTCGTAAGGAAATCTGTGATTGAGCACAGCTTCGATTGCGTCATCTGCCCTTGATTATTACAACGTAATAAATATGACAAGGTAGATTCCAAATCTTCCCCTGTCATAACCAAGAAGAGTAAAACCATGTCAGCTTCGTGACCGAAGCATCTAAACAAATGCGTGGTGCGAGGCATCCAAAGATCCAGCCGAGAAGGATTTGGGAAACGACGTGAAAGCATACTCAAGACGAACTTTAGCGACTAGGCAACGATGCGCGTCTAAATGTATAACTTAAAATAGTATTTGTGTAATTATGTTGTTCCCTTTTTGTAGATACTGTTAGAATAAACAGTTTTGTTTATTAGCTCTTAGTCTTAACTGGCTAACGAAATAAACCCATTACCCATAATCATAACATACACACATATATATTTCTATGTGTACGTATATATGAGTAACACATATATGTATATATGAGTGTATTATCATTTCATTGCAATTCCTCTATTTAAAAGATTAAAAAATGTCTCTATTTAAAAGTTCTATTAAACATTGCTTGATACTAAATACTAAAATAGATAATTGAAATTTGAGACAACACGCACACAGAAAGTAATAAAGAGAGGGAAACTGCAGTATTTGTAAGCATTGTAGACTGACTGCTTAAAATGGGGAGGGTGACCAGTTTTATGGTAAGACAACCTGTATCCTTTCTGTTTAAAATACCGAGCAAATTCCACTTGATAATAGTTCTAAACTCATTATTAATGAAATAAAGGTTACACTCTAAAAAAGCTATTCAAAATGTTTAGATTATTATCGAATCAAAGAACAGTAAACTAATTATTGCCAAATTCAATAGTCTAAATATGAATTCAAAGTGTGAAGTATGAAAGTCAATTAATAGTAAAACTGATAATTATAAAAATACTTTAATGAAATATTGATAAAACAATTTTAAGTAAAATTTAAGTTGTAGGAATCATATTAAGAGTATTTTGTACATTTCTATACTATAATAACTATACACTAGTAATAAATATTTCATAAATATTTTCAATCAATTAGAGTATCACTTTCAATGATTTCAAAAGTTAAGTATTTAAATATAGATTAATTTTACTAACTATTTATAATTAATTTATTAATAAAAACATCCTGTTTACCTCGAAGGAAGTTTATAACCTCCATTGTAATTTAGAATATTTTCTGCAGATATGTATTTTTAAAAAAAGTATTTATATTTTTGTTATAAACAGTATTTAATGAGTTTGAGATTATCCAAATTTTTCTTATGCGGTACTTTAATGAAAGCAAAGCTAAATTCTGCTCTGCTGAAAAGCTTGACAGTTTTATTTCTTCATCATATTTTACACACGATGAATTGCATCGAAACACAACACAAATACACGCAATTAACCACACATTACATTTGAGATATCAACGAAAACGTTCATTGTTACTTCCAGATATTTTAAGTATTTATATTGATGGATAAACCGGAAGCTATTAAAATCATTGAATTTCCAGTAAAGGCTTTTTTAATTGGTAATTTTCAAATTTGTAATTTTCTAACTCGTGTAATGCACGATTGCATCCTCCTTAATTAAAAAATGCTAAACATTTAGTTAAAGGGAGATAAAATTATGGCTATATCCTGTTAGGCGGCATTTATAAAAATCAATTACCACGCGAAGTCATCGAGGGCTTAAAACTATTATGAATTATAGCCCCCTCAAGAAAAAATATACATGATTTCTTAAATATGTGCATATATAAGTAGGTGTATGTGTTTGGGAACGACATAGAGAGAGAATGAACGAATGCTTATAACTGTTTAGTGGAGTGAGAGTAAATACCACATCAAATCCTGTGGATATATTCAGAAAAACAAAAGTACTTTTTCTTTATATCCATATTGATAAGAAAACATCAAGCCTCAAGTAGATAAACAAACATTAAAAGCGAGTAGTAAAGTAAAATTTAAATAAATAAATAAATGTAGATATTCTAAACATAGACATTTATAACAATTAAAATATTTACGATGTATGAAAACTGCAATTTCATATCAAATCGGAAAAGGCGAGGAAATTAAATCATTTAGCTTCCCATTTCATTGAGATTACTTTGTTTTAAGATTTTATAAACATTATTTAAACTACCTTGTAGAAATATTTTAATTAAAATTATACTTAGAGTGAATATTAAATAAATGCATAATTAAATAAATGTCGTAGGAATGTGTCGTAAGTGTTTGAAAGAGCCGTATCATAAGACTCAAGAAAGGTATTAGTGACAGGAAATGAAAACTCCTTTAAACCAATGAAGCTTCATTATGATACTTGATTACATACAATCCAAGTGAAAACTGCTAGATTATTCAAAGTATGTATAATACTAATGAGTATACCTAACTTAGATATTATCAGAATGTAAGCCAGTTGATAATAATCCATTACATTTGATGTGCTTTACACAGATATGATACGAGATATTTTCCATCCGGAGAGTAAAGCACCTTTACAATCGTATATCTTCCTTTGTTTGAGAGCTTTAAACAGTTATAATAAATACAGAAATATAATGAACAATACCGAATGGGTTGCAAGAGAATGAACGTTGCACTAAATAACAAACAGAGTTAACTTTATTAAAGTATGTTTCTAGAAACAAACGATGAGATTGAAACATTAAAATGTATGTGTGTGTTTTCTGAATTTTGGAGCTGTAGTGAACAGTAGCAGTTTATTGTGTTGAATTTATTTCCTGCGAAGTACAAATGGAAGTAGGTTTTATTTAATTAAAACCTGCATTGTGTTAGAAATATATAGATATCGAAACATTTAATGATAAATTGCCGATCTAATAAAAATCCATCAGAAAATTCATATTTTGAAGATAGATTTAAACTATAATACCGAATAAGTGCTTTTTTTTTAAAAAAAAATTGTATATGTTTTTTTAATTAAGCATCTCATTTCCGTAACATTCTATGTTTTCAAGCTAATGTATTATATAACCGAGTATTAATTATGTCCACTGAGATATATTTTAATTTTCAAACTAAAATATATAATCTAAATTAAATTAAAATAAGTAGTAAAATGTCTAATCGAAATCATAATTGTTTTACAATTCTAAAAATTTGCTTTCAAAAAGAAATATTTTTGATTTAATGAGCTTTCTTAGAATTTCAAAATAATGATTCCTACTGTGTATAAAAAACATTATACGCAGTTTAAGTTACATATACATGTATTAATGAAAATAATTATTATCGATTAAATTGTATTTTATTAATTGTGATTTAAGTTATATTCGCTTCAATTTAATGCCACACCAGAAGCAAAGCAAGTATTGTTGCAATTTTGCTTGAGAAAGGCAGCACCTTATTTATCACTGTACCGTCTACATCTACGCCAAAGTAAAGACCTATATGTTTAATGTCAATCCAACCTTTTATACAACACTCTTTGGAAGAAATAGTTTCGAGTTCTCTATCAATTAGTTAAGAATCTTTTATTCTCTCAAATGGTTACTGTTGACTATTTGTAAATGAAACGGACCAATTTGATGACTTTTATCAGCATGAGAATTTTGTTTTAAATTTATTGTTTGAATTAGAGCATATGTGGGAAATATAAATGAATTTTTAGATATTCTTCGAATGTAAGGTTTTTCTATACTGCGTAAAAACGAATAAAATGTAATATTCATAGAATATATTTAATTAAGCATTTTATTATATTTGTGTATTTTTTCTTGAAATAAATTATCAATTAAAAAAAAAAAAAAAAAAAAAAAAAAAAAAAAAAAAAAAAATACAACATAAAATTATCTAATAATTTTCTTTGATAATATAGTATTAAAAAGAAATAAGACAATGAGATAAAGTAGTTCTTAGATTAGTCTGATTTTTTGGAGATCGAATGAAAAAGAGATATGTCAAAGTACTGCATTTTTAAGTAATTGTTAAAAATAAAATTTAAAAGGAAAATGTTTCAAGCAACCAATGTATTAGTAAATGCCACTAAAAATTAATTAATTCGAGGTGCTTGAATTATTCTGATGTCATTCATGAATGAACAAAAATTTAAACTTAAAAATATGAGGACTTACATTATATATTTCGGACTGAATGAATATTTCTCATAAAATATTCGTTGTCATTGGGAACGTAGCAACATTTTGTGATAGTACATTCTCCTATTGGAGAAACATTTACGATTGAATCTTAGCATGAATTTCGCTGCCCCATACGTAAGATGAATATCTGCTTTCTAAGCAAGCATAAATTGGTCCGTCGCATTTTAATTACGCCTATGATATTGAGATTGCTTTCAGAAGAGGACCATTATGCTCTCTAATTATTGACCATAAAGACTAAGCACGGAATTTTAAACTATACATCGAAATTAAATTACTCAACTGCCCTAAAATCGTGAATTTTTTCTAAGAATTAACAATTTTTTATGATTTTATATTATAGACCATCTTATTAGCTTTATAAAAATATCAAGTTTATTATTTTCCGTTCACCAGAACCAAAACTACAAGTGTTTTAGTAAAAGGAGATGCTCTTAATATATTTCGTATGTCATACTTTAAAAAGCGTTGCACTCGAAATGTGTTTTCTTGAAAACGCTTAAACGGTGCCAGCGATTGCCAAAAAAAAGTTTTGAAAATAATTAACTGATTATGCATTTAAAAAATGAATAACATAGCAACTCATCAGAATTGAAAATTGAACATTTGTTTATAAACTTTTGATACAGAATGGGCTCCGTTTATGTTATTTTTTGCAAATTTTTACCCATTTTTCCCATTTTTATTAATAATAATTTCATTTTCTTTCTTAATTTTAGCATATTTTTCTAAAAATGTACTAAACAAATCTGAAAACCACAAAAAATACCAATATCTTAATTTATAAAAAAAAAGTTTTCGCAAGTAGTTGGATACCTTAAAAACAGAAAAATTATGATAGCTTTTCAAATTTTTAATTTACTACTAATTACGCATGCTTCGTAAAAATGTACCAATATTTTTTCTGTAATTTTTAAATAATGCTTTAATTTTGTATTTTAAAATTCCGAGTTGATTGCATTTAAATTCACCCTTTCTTTAAATTTCGATAATCAATACATATTTATGAAATGTGAGTTGTTTCTGGTAAAAATAATTGTATTTTTCTCTTTCAGTGTAAAATAATTACATAATTTAAATTGTGTCTAACTAAGAAAAATAAATATAAGTTTATTTAAGATACATTTAAGTTTAAGTTATAGTTTCTAAATTCAATTATTTTTAAAAACTTAAGTATTGATTTGATTCAAAAATGCATATTTACTTTTGTTACATGTATTATTAGTAATAGGTAGAAAAAATATTAATGCTTTTGGCACAACAGAAAAGAAGCCTTAGCACTTTAAATGAAGACAAATTTGTTATTTTATATTTCCAAGATCAACGAGTTTAAAGTTTTAATGGGATTTTAAAATGCTGGGAATGAAAAAAAATAGGATGAGAAAAAAATGAACGTAAAAGTTATCATAACTCTGCGTTCTTTAAACTGAGAAGATTCAAGTTTTGGGAGATTATAGAAAAGTATATAAAGGATAATTTAGACTAAAAAAATTAGATTTGATTTTTTGACCAATTTTTGTCAATTAAATCGTACTGTGCCCCCTTAACTTGTTACAAAAACGGAAGGATATATTTTATAAAACAATAAATAAATTTGAAAAATCAAGTATTTTTCGAAAATTACCTTAATTTACTTTTACTGAATTTAAAAAGCCTTTTTAAAGCTTTTTCAACATAAGAATCTCAATGTGAGCTACCTCCATGAATCAATTACCCAATAAACTTTGTTTTTATAATCAGAAGTTATATTTAAAAGAAAATAATTCAACACTAAAATTCAAAAAAGGCAGTCAGAATTTTATTCTTTCTTGTGACCTCGTAAAGTGTAAAATCACTTTAATGTTAAGTATTTAAATTTTCTTAAGCAAATGGCCAAAATAGTTTTGAAACATTTATGTGTGTGTGTGTGTAACGAACCATAGTTATAAAAACTTACTAAATGCTGAACTGTTTACCGTACGTTACTTTTGATGTACTTTATCTTTCTAGCTTTTCTCTAGCTTTGTCTTTCAGTTTTCCGTTATTATTTCGACTCAGATTTTTAAGTTAAATTCTTCTGGTCCTATGACTTTTCAGATTATCAACTTTTTCCTTCCCTTCAATTTTCACAGTCGATAAGGTTGTTTTTGATTTTTAATATGCTTCTGACTATTAATATTTAAATTTTGTATATCTCCATACGAATACAAAATGTGTTTAAGAATTAATTGAAATGTGTACGGAAGATATCATTTTAAATGCATTTCTACTAACAAGTAAATTTATTCACCATAAAATAAATTGCCTCTCACATTTTATACTTTTATTATGAAAATTCCATCGAAACGGTTCTAAATTGTCAAAAATAATAACGAAACATATGTTTTTCATATAAAAAATATACAACATCGCACTTGCTTTACGTTTTGCACCAATTTTTAATCATATTTGTTCACTTAATTTTTCACTCATTTGAATACAAACATACTTTGCCCATGAATTATAAATTTCCTCACTTTGCATTATTTCTTTGGTAATCATAACGATTAAGAATACATTTCCCTCCAAAAATAAATGATTTAATTTTATATAATTAGTTTCCATTTGTATTTTGAGTATTATCTTTTTTTTTTTGTTGAATTTCTCCTTTTCCTCTCGTCTTTAAACTCTTTTAATATAAGTTTCATGATTTTTTCGCTTAGTTTTAAAGTAGAGTTATTTTAAATGTTTCATTTCTTAAATACTGAAATAAAACTAAAACTACCAGAGTGGTCAAGTGACCACTTTTAAAACTTTAATGAAAATTGTTAAATTCCAGGTTGTCATTTTTCTTGAACTTGCTGTCTTCAAGACCTTTTTTTCAACAATATGTAACTATGAGTTTTTCAATATATATTTCTTGTTTCTTTCCTTCTTTTTCCTATTAATCATATATACTCTACCGTAATCTACAGTGAATGATATTTTGAATATATGGAATTTTATGAATTTATCTGCATTGAAATATCTTACTTCCAAATTTTCGAAGAAAATATCCGATTGCGTTTACTTACAGTATGATCTATACTCATTTCAGATTACTGGCTTTAGGTTAACCACGAGACAAAATAAGGATCATTACAAATATTCGCTACAAGTTCAGTTCTATTTGTAATAATAATAACATATAAAATGTAGGTAATAATTAAAGATAGATAGTGTAGTAGCAATGTTTGTATTGCTGTGTTAGATGATTACTAAGACACTCATTCAAAAATTTACCTCTGAAATATATATAAATTCAAAGGAAATTCTCGGAAGAAATAAATATTATAAGCGAAATATGCTTTGAAATAGATGGAGAAGAAAATTTCGAGAGTGAGGAGGGAAGATATGATCCATATTTGACACTGATTTTGCGCAATTCAACAGAGATAATGAGGAAGGAAATAGTATGAATACACGTAGGAGCCGAAAAAACAGGAGATTGTTCTTTTGTTCTGAAAAAGAATGAGAAGCAAAAAAAAAAAAAGCAGAATATTGGAATTTCAATTGATGCAACTGTTTGGCAAAAAATTCAAAAAGGTTCTGAACATGGAAGGTCTCTGCTTCACATTATTTTCAGAGAAACATCACGGCCAACGGAATATGAAGAGCAAAGCAAGAAGTTCACTTTCTGTAAAATATAAAGCCTGATGTATATATATATATATATATATATATACTGTATCAGAATGGAAATATATACTGTAAATCAGAATGGCGGGGAACGTGATATGCGAGTGTAAAATGGTTATAAAATAAGAATGCAAATCAAAAGAATGATAATAAATAATTTTATTATCCAAAGTAACAGTTTGAAAGGGAACTGAGCATGGCAAGGATTCACACTTTAAAGAAATAATGAAAGAAAACATTAAATAAAATACTGATGCTGCAGTTTAATAAGGCGTGTGGTCACCTCTGACAGCCAGGAACGCTGCACAGCGATTTACCATACTTGCTATGAGATGATGAATAAGTTGTGGGCTCAAACGGTTCCAAGCTTCTTGGAGAGCTCTTTTCAGTTCTGTAACGGAGCTTGGTGGGTGCTAAAGGGCTGCAATTGGTCTCCGAAGCATATTCCATACACGCTCGATAGGATTTAAATCAGGGGAGTTCGCAGGCCACGACATGCGCTGGATGTTTTCCGTTTCAAGGAAGTCATCAATCAGCACCGTTCGGTGATATGGCGCATTATCAACCATGAATATAAAGTCAGGATCGACAGCACCTCGAAACAAGCGAACATAAGGCTCAAGAACTTCGTATCTGTATCTTTGAGCAGTCACAGGCCCCGTGTCTGTGCGGCCGTCCATCATGATGCCTGCCCATACCATTACTCTCCTTGATGGAAAATGATGTCTTTCCGTTATGTTTCTTGTTTCAAAACGTGTTCCAAGTTCTCTCTATATCATTACCCACCAAGAATCACTTTTCAGACTAAACCGGGACTCGTCACTGAACATCATATTGGCCCACTCTCCCACACTCCAATGTTGATCTTTCAAACTCCAGTTCAAACGAGCGCGTCTATGCGCAGACGTGAGGGGAATGCAAACTGCTGGTCTCCTGGCATACAAGTCAGCATGATTGAGTCCCCTGTAAACAGTTTGTCTCGAAATTCGTATTCCTGTGGCGACTGTGAGTGCCGAACCCAGTGCTCTGGGTCGCGCACTTATTACCAGATATCGGGCTTGGCAATGGGTTATGACTCTTGGTCGACCTGATACTGATTGTCGGGTAACATCTCCCGTTCTTTGAAACACCTGCCACAGTCTTGAGATCACAGACTGGTCCATATTAAGAATTCGAGACACTTCGGCTTGTGATCGTGATGATTCCAGCATTCCAACGATTCTTCCTTTCGTAAACATGTCCAATTTGCGTCTTTGTGCCATCATTCCCCTTGTTTGACGGTTAACAACGTTCCTTCGCACAGCAGTTGCACGAAACTTGTCTGAACTGCCTATGCTGCGTGAATCGGTTTCTCCGTGTTCCGACATGCGCCGGTGTTTCGCGCAGGACGTGGTCGACTGAAAAGTTTTGCATAAGCCCAATGTTTCTTCTTCACCCAATTAATATCCCCAAGATATTTGGAATAATTTTACGAATACTTACTCCATGTTTTTCGCATTTTACGATTTATGCTTAACTTTTGGACACCAGTGTATATATATATATGGATTACTATTTCTGTTTTTTTTTTCTAGAAATGCATATGACTAAATTCAAAAGTAAATAAATAAACATATTTTAATTATTACATGTCAGTTATTTTTTTTAATTGTTCATGATAAATTCTGAATTATTTGTAATCAACTAAAAGCAATATTAGCTACATTGAAAAGTGGTAATTTGACCACCATTGGTAGAAATAGGTATACATAAAATGTCGGTATATTTAGTGTTAACACGTAGAAAATATAAAAATAAATATCCCTGTAAAAGTTTTAGTAATTGTCTTTAAATATATTTTGGGAAAAAAGAAAATGAGAGAAAAATTAATACAGATAGAGGTATTGCGCTGTTAATTGTGATTATAATCTTGTATTTGAATGTGCATATAAATTAAAAAAGACTAAAACCTGAGAAATTGTCTTTCGTAAATTGGTATCGTTTTTCCAGAGATCTGTGATTTAAACACAATTAATTACTTCTTGTTCTTTAAACGGACATTTTGATAGATTTGCACACTGCAGTTTATATAAATCAAGTTAAATCCATATCTTATAATTACAATATTTACAATTTTTTTCTTACAAGATATAAATCTTAAATGAATTTTAAAATCAGTACTCAAAAACTGAAGAATTGAAGTTGTGCAACTACATGATTCCCCCTTCATTCGCGCGCGCGAGCGCGCGTTTATAATTTTTACATATATATAAATAAAGGAGAAAAGCGACTCACACACTCCTTCATCCCGTTATTTACAAAACTATTCGACCTATAGGCTTGAAATTTGGTAGGCGCGTTCATGTCATAGTCTAGAGATCTGCTACATCAAAGGTTTTACGAAAATTGGGACCTAGGGCGTTGCGGGGGTGGAAGAGACGTTATATACAAAATATTTTCGTTTTTAAAGTATTAAACCTACCAACTTGAAATTTTGTAGGCACGTTTCTTTCTTTGAGTAGAGGTCCAAAAAGAAAAATGTTTTGCAAAAATTGACACTTAAGGTTTCCGACGACCTTTTCTTTGATAGCGTGTGGACGTCCCGCACCATGTCGTCTACTGCTGGTTTTACCGTCATTCATCCACTTTGCATAAGTACTAACAACTGTAAATCGCAAACAACCCACGAGTCGTGCAGTTTCGGAAATACTTGTTCAGAGCCTTCAAGCCATTACAATCTGCTGTCTATCAAAGTCGCATAGATACGCAGCCTTTCCCATCACACACAGAAGTAAGTGAAAAAGAATGATTCTTCAGACTCTCCAGCAGCAGTTAAATACCACTTCCACCTGATCACGTGCCTTTCACGTCATCCAGGCGAGTTAATTGCAAAATGTAGAGGGGGTCATAATGTTTTGGCTCTGAGTATATATATATATTTATACAGAACTTGTTTAAATTTTTAATTGTTAATAATATACTCTCTATTTATCTATTCAAAGTAGGAATTGACTTTAAACATTTTTTTTATTGCTTGTGTTTTTATACAGATTCACATTATTGTACCATTGAGCTGAAAATAGTTTTAAGTTCTTTCTTCCCTATTACATAATGCCAGGAAACAATTACAGGTTTAATTATTTCCCTTTTTTTTCACGGGTAGCTCATTCTGTCAAGAGTTTCCAAACGGTGCCACAAGTTTTAGATAGGATTGAGGTAAGGATTCTTTACTGGCCAAGACAACAATGATATTTAGTCAAGAAGCAATGGTATCAAATAAAGAATAGATTGCACACCTAAAGAGAAATGTGTGACAAGAAAGTAGTCTTTCCAGTTTTAAAATTGCAAGACAACAGGGTGATTCACTGATACATCTGGAGAACGAAATTTTTTCATAAAACTTCAGGAGACAAATTTAATGAAATGCAAAACAGAAAAGGTCGAAAAAGGTGCATCATATCTGTTGATGACAGATAAATAAAAGTACTATGTCTCCAAGATAAGGGAATATGCCATCAACAGTCATCAGTATTTATCTAAATGAGGCTGGTGTTTCTGTAAGTACAAAAACAATCAGAAGATTAGTAGAGTTGTAAAACTAAGAGGTAGATTTTCCCGAAAAAGCCTTATCTCAGTTAACAGCAGTGCTAAAAAGACGACAATGGGCAAAATAAGGCATTAATTGGGTAAATTATTAGTGATCACATGTTACATGGAGCAAGGAAAGTAAGATATCGTTATTCTATAGTGATGACCGAAAATATGTAACACGTGGAATAGGAGAAATGCTGCTACATCCTGATAGCATACAGGCAACTATGAAGTAACCACATAGCTTTATGATTTGGTAATGCATATCAATAGACGGTATCGGTCGCCTCCATATCATTGAAGGGACACTGAATACCAGAAAATACATTGACACCATTCTAGAACCCAATTCTACCTTCCATCAGACATATATTTACCATTAATGCTTCCTTTATTTTTCAGTGGGATATTATTCCTTGCCACACAGTATAGTAATCGAAAGACTAGAATTGCTCTAAGATCATCGAATTGTTGGCTTGGACAGGAAACAGACTTGACCTCAATCCTGTCGAAAAAATTGTGGCCCCGTTTGAAAACTCTTGTCCGAATGAGGTACCAATGAAATAAAAGGGAAATAATAAAGAAAGCGGCTGGTTATTGAAGAGAACTTGGGGGCGATAAGAGTATAGATGTTTATTTGTGGTAAAGAACCCTGTGTATGATTTAGAGACGTTAAAAACCAACTTGTTTTCAGTTGCAAAGTTCCTCACATCAATTAATGTTGAATTTAGAGTAGATTCTATAAGGTTCACATCAGAGTCGGAGCACCACAGGACGATGTCATCAGCAAACATTCCGACCTCACACCCACCATCAGATATTATCTTTTCGATCCCGCCCAAATACAATGAAAACAAGGTTCGGCGCAGTACGGATTCCTGAGGAACGCCTTAATGTGTTCTGTATCAACTGAATAGGGCATCTTCGTGTTTAACACGAATAAGTCTATATCTTAAGAAATCAGCTATCCATGAAAGAGCCCTTCCTTCCATTCCAAATTTATCATGAAGTTTTATAATTAGTAAGTTCCACCAGACTCTATCAAAAGCCTTGGAGAGATCCAGAAATACAGCAGCGGTGTGTTTGGTTGGTTTGTTGTTTTGGGCGTCTCTGACTCTTTGGCATAAATACAAAACTTAATCAGTAGAGCTGTGTCTTCTCCGGTAAGCAAATTGTTCTCTTGGTAAAAGATTTTTGGATGCGAGATGAAAGGTAAGTCTAGTTAGAATCACCTTCTCCATAACTTTGCAGAGAATACTAGTTAATACAACAGGTCTATAACCTTCAGGAGAGGCTACTTTTTTTGTCAGGTTTCTGTATTGGTATAATGGTTGCCTTTTTCCAGTTCCTGAGGAGTCTATCCTTGCTCCAAGAGAGATTAATATTGTCAAGCAGTCTCCGTAGAGCTATTTCACCATTGTAAATGTACTCACCATGAAGCGTTTCCAAAGGCCTTTTAAGTTTATTAGGTTAAGTTTATTACATACTGTCTGCTACCAATATATTTTTGAATAAATAATTCACAAGGGTTTTTCTTCTCCATTTACTTTAGTAATGGTAAATCGAAAATTTAAATATTTTTGAGAATACATACTTGATTTAATTTTCGGAACTGTGCATTTGTTGATGCTTTATTATCGTCGAATGTTGGCTTATGACTTAAAAAACTATCCATGCTTTTATTAATCTACTGCTGTAAATACTTAATGCTGTGAATTACAACTAAAGCGAAAATTATAAAATGTACAATAGATTCGGTAGATAATTGGAGGTACATCATTTTCACAAGTTTTTCCGAGACATCTGATAAGTTAGTTGCCCAAACTTACGCAGAAGTTCGCGAGAATGCTAGATGTGCTGGATATCATAGATAGCAACATAGACCATAGACTATTTTTCTAATGACATTTCTATATTTAGAAATGGATGGAGGAAATATATCTGTAATTAAATATCATTTTGCAATCTGCTCCAATTTAAAAAATAGCAAAAGGAAAAAAAATAACATAATAATTATCCTATTACTTAAAAGTAATTTGCTTAAGATATATATTATTTAAAAGTAACAATTACAAAATTTAATACTTAACTTGTTAATTTGTTCGGTTTATAACTCAGTTCGTATTGTAGCTTTAACGCCAAATGCATTATTATTGAATTCAATACATTATTTTTGTATAAGAGGGACGTGATAAAAATTAGGATTGAAAATTGTGTCGCCAATAGTGAAAATTTGTGAAGCGCTGGCATAGCAATAATAATAACTGGAATATTTTAAAATCAAAGATAAAATAATTAAATAAAGACTTACCACGTGAGTACAGCAATAATCATTTTTCCGGGCTACAGAAAGGGGAGTATCAGGAAGGCATAAAATTAGTAAGTTTTGATAAAATAACATTAAGTCTATATATATATTTAAGAACTCTAAAATTTGGTTTAAAATTTATAGAAAATAAAAGTACAACCCAGACGTATACAATTAGTTTTAAAAAAGTATATTATGTTAGTTTACTTAGCATGAGGCACCATCTATCAATTAACTGTAGAGCTAATTCCATATTTCTTATACTAAACTGATAGGAATATAATATTTTATAAAATTAGCAGGGTATTCATGTTCCATACAATGTTTAGTAAAGATTTTGAATAAAAAATAATTTAACACTAACTAATACTTTATTACGATAAATGTAATTGAAAAGAATATTTCTATATATAGATATAGATAAATTCGTGTTCCAGTAAGGCACTTTATGAATGTTAAAATTAAATGCATCCATTTTATCACAAATATTGTCATGTAATTTACAGTCCTTAATAAACAATGATACATCCAAGTAATTAGTTTTCACTGGATTACTATAAATATTAATTAGGTTTAAATAATTGGATATATATATGTATATATATATATATATATACCGTATATACTCGAGTCTAAGCCGCCCTATTTTTCCAATGTTAATGCTACTGAAAATTGTGTGTGGCTTAGAGTGGTACTCAAAAAATTTTCTGGATGAGGGGAATTTATTTTCTACCCCTTAAAAAAGATGTATTCGTTCATTCTGGCCACTTGCATCGATAACTTATCCAATCCTCAGTTTATCTCAAGTATTCAGTTTATGCTACATATGGCTGTTTGCCAGTATTTAAGAAAATTTTTTTGCATACGTATTCTGTTATTAATCTAAGCATAAAAAATATCGGTAATTGCATCAATTTGAATTCATTATGATGCAAGTAACAAAAGAGAGGTTATTTTATATGCAGAAAAAAAGGAAACAGAACAGTGGCCACTGAAACGTTGACATCGATGAAACAAATAAATGTTAAAAACGTTAACAAACTCATATAATTTTTGCTTTCTAAGTGTTCAACAGTCTTTAATAATTATTTTGCATTCTTCTGTAATACATTCTTTTAAAAAATTGTATTCTAACAAATGCATCAGAAGACGAAACCGTGTGGTAAAATGGCGACTCCTGCCTTGACAGTAGGACTGACGAATCATTTTTGAAACATGATATTAACGGTTAGAGTAATTAAAGGTTTATCTATGAATTTGAAAATTTAATACTGGTAAAATAACTTAATTATTAACTTTTTACTGTGCCTCATTATTGTTTTTTAAATTTCTGAAGTATCGAATACTGAGAAGCTATTTGCACATTATTTTTTATTTCACTTCAAGATATGCAGAGAATTGATGTTGGGGCTTAAAATTAATGTAGGCTTAAATTAAAGTAAGTATGTTATATACAGGGTGTCCAGCCTTAATGTGACCCAATAGCTAATTCCCGAACCATTCGGTTTAGATATGCCCTTCCAATTTGAAAAATGTTTTAAAACAGGTAAGAAATGTTTTTATGTGCGTTTCGAACCAAAAACCAATTTAGAAAAAAATTACAAAAACTAAATTTTTATACGGTCTCCAGGTCCTATATTTAGGAAAAGGTGCAGTACACAAAATCAAAGTTTATACACACAAAGTTTCATTTTATTACGATAAAAAGTGGCCGAGTTATGGAACTTTGAATATTATACATTATATCCATTTTCTCGGCTATTTTCAAAAAGCTAGTAAGGGGCCGTCTCCAAAGTGAAATTAGTTGAAACTCTGCTAGGAAACTTTCGCTCTTGCACGTCACTCTTATGTAAATCGTTTTTAAATTTAAAATCATACGTTAATAATACAATAACTGAGTACATAAGAAATAAAATTTATTCTGTGTTCATGAAAAACGTAGAAAAAATAAAATATTTTGGACGAAGAAAACAATTCAAAAGGAGATCCAAAAAATAGACTTATATGCTACAGATTCAGTCTGATTTGCTGCGTTTTTGCTGATCATGACGAACTTTAAAAATCTGTTGTGTAGTCACTTGCAATTGCATACAGTCGTATTCTAATATTACGGATTCTAGTAGGGGAGAACGAGATGTATACAAATGAAGAAACTGCGACATGGTACTGTTTTATGGGTAGTGTAATCGAAATAAGAGAGGGCGGCAAGACTTTATGCCACTAAATTTCCCACTCGAAGACATCCATCTTATTGCACAATTGCCCGTGCTGTTCAGCGCTTGTATCAAACTGGGAGTTGCAATAGACGTATTCCCAGTCTCGTGCCTTCACCATTATTTAAGTTAATTTGATCATTCTGATATAATAAAACCCCTGATTCATGATTGGCGCATCATTCTACATTATGCTATAATTTGAGCGGCAAATCCTGTATTATTTTGCTGCTATTTGTTAAAACAAGGTGTTTTAATCATTTCGGTACAAGTTGTATTTCTCTAATTTAATTTTTATTGTTTGCCATACAGGAATACATATTGTCAATCTATGATGTTTACTACGATGTTTTTATTTTTCTATGATGTTTTTTTTTTTTTGCTCTTTCTGTAGGTAGTGAATTACTGTTCTGTAAACTCAATTTATATACGACCCCCTTCTCTGGGCAGCTCAGATGCTTCAAATTTATGTAGTCATAACTCGGCCACTTTTTATCGTAATAAAATGAAACTTTTTGTATTAACTTTGTTTTTGTGTACTGCATCTTTTCCTAAATACAAGTGATAGGATCTAGGGACCGTATAAAAATAAATTTTTCAAATTTTTTTGGCTTATTTAATACTCCGAATCTTAATAAATATGTCTACAAAATTTCAAAGCTTTACCTGCATTTTTTATTAAGTAATGAAGCAATGTTTAACGATAAACAGCAACTACCACACCTACATTTCAGATTATCTGCAAGAAAAGAGCCGGATAAAAAATGATTTAATCATTTTTCTAATGCGCCACAATGAGATTGACATTATATATGCAGTAATAAATCATTTTAAGAAAGAATTGTGGAATTCATGCAAAAATTCTAGTTTGCGAATTATTTACTGAAGATCAAATGGATATGGTAAAGATTTAAAAGTTGTGCGTGCTTTTTATGATAATATTATGAATGAAATTAAAACTTCAAAACGGATTCTACCAAAGCACAAATACTAAATCTCATTTTGATAACTCAGATAATTTAAAATCTAATTCGCAAGAATAGAAAAACTCTCCCATTTTTATATATTTGTTTTTGGTGATATATATATATCCCATGTGTGCGAGATTCAACACTTTTATTACTAAAATATTTTAAGATATTTATTTAAACAAATGGACATATACAGTTCTTATATTTTGATGTATTTTACCTGTATATTGTTATTTGATTTTGCTTTTAATCGTGTACAATATTTAACATGCGAAGGCTTTTAAAATCATGGGGGGGAAATGAAGGCATAAACATCTTTTGTACATGTTGTGCATTAGCTCTGAGCATGGAATTAGATCTGAAGTGTGTGTATTTTTTTTTATAATTATTAAGATAAAGTTTTATGAAATATTGATCTTTCATTCGTTTTATTCTATATATTCATTATGGCAGTATACTGTTTAATTGTTCTACATTTGTGCAATTTATTATGGTAAGTAGTTTTAAATAAGCTAATTAACATTTCATAAATGTTTCAGACTATTCTATGAATATTATATGATGCTATTCATAGAATGAAAACTTCAAACTCATATTTCGCCATGTTGAATTTTTGTACATATACTGTTATTCAAAACCCTAAGGTTTTTTGATAATTGAAGTATGGATTTGAAATTTTTTATACATGTTCCGAAATGTATGTTTTGTAAAACTGTGCATCGAATTAGCTCTAACATGTTTAGTACTTTTTCTAAAAAAATTTCAAAATCAAAATTGATGTTTTTTTGGGAATTTTTGGAAGTTTAACTATAAAAAAATTAATAAAAAATTAAAGAACTGCAGCAGAAAATAACCTATGCACAGTTTTATGTAGTATATTATAAGGTACTTGAAAAAATATTTTTGAAAGAAAAGAGAGATATTTAAAAAAGCCTTAGGATTTAAAAAATGCTTAAAAAAGCTAAAAAAAATTTAATTTTACAAACATTTTGCAACAAATTAAAAAATTTTTGTATGGAATTATTATTAAATATTAACTTTTATGAAATACAATTAAAACCATATATCAAATATTAAAATTAAAAAAAATTATGAAGATAGTACCATATCGCCTTAAAGCGGTAACTGATAGCGGATTCATTGCAGGGAAGTAGGGTTTTGCTTGCATTAATATCTCCTAACCATTCCCGTCAGTAGAAAATTTAGATAATAGCCTAAGAGATAAATTGATGAATATAAACCAAGGTTGAAAATTACTTAGGCCTAGTTAGGCCTGTTTATTAATCAAATCAACAAAATTAATTTGAATGAATATTATAAAAAAGAAGTATTAGTAAGGATCACACACACATACATTTAAGAAGAATAAACAACAAAAGCTCAAGAATTATACATACAGTCGACTCTCGATAATTTGAAGTTGGTGGCACCAATAAAAATCTTTACGATATATCAGGAGAGTAGGAAAATTTGTTTTCATAACCTCTCAAACAAGACTCTTTCACGTCGCATCCAAATCTCATTGGAAATAAAATCGTTTCGCACTCAGTTACCTCAGACACTGTCCCAACACCATTGGTTCATCAAAGCAGAGACCAGTCCAGCCTATGCCCTAAGGTGTCACACAGATGAGTCACAAATCGTCAAGTCACTCCGATTCAAAATACACAATGCTACGCAACTCTTATTCACAATAGCAGATCAAACTTTCTGAACATTTGTGTAGAAAGGCCACTTGTTAAACGAAAGATATGGACAGCTGATAACAGGTGTGGCCAGTTTGTTGTCCACTCAGAGAAGGAAATCGAATAATAGTGTCTTTTTTTCTGAGAAACCGGGAAACACAAAGAAGGAGAGCAGACAAATGGTCATCAAAGGAGCAGCGTTCAGGCTAGACACGCAGAGACAATACAATACAAAATATGTAAGCTCTTGCTTGTTTGCTACAGGACTCTAGATAGTAAGCGTTCCAATGTCGAGAGTTTTATAAAATAACTTCGAACTATATAGAGTGTTGTAGTCTGACCAACGACATATTTTACTTCGAAATATTGAGTGTACCAAAACGTAATGCTTTACTTCGAAATATCAAGATTTTTTCTATAGGGGTTGGTCTCATACTTCGAATTATCGAGAGGTTTGTATTATTTAAAGTTTGAATTAGAGAGAATCGACTGTATATATATATATATATATATATATATATATATATATATATATGTGTGTGTGTGTGTGTGTGTGTGTGACACCACAAGGAAATAAAAACAAAATACTAAATATCTTACATATTTAAGATATAGATTCAATGCACAAATATAGTATCCTCAAAGCTGTTGGGAATATATCGGCAGCTCCAGTCTATGAACAATTTAGCTGTAAACAGAATAGACGAAGCGCAATCATTTTCAATGCTGTGTTGAATTCAACATACATTGACTCCACTATCTTAAGTGCATATCTCTGTATTTGTATTTTGCAGATACAGGTTCATATAATTATCATGAATGGAATAATGGAATGTGTCTGTATTGTTAAATTCTTATCTATGTTAACAAATCTAACCTGCATAACAAATACAGTAAGGTACAAAATTAATGAAACTACAATTCCATTTACTTAAATAACCGTTATAAATAAATTATGACACATAAACGAAGACATTTATTCTATTGGAATAAATAAGTATTACAACCGAAAATATTTCATAACATTATATATGTTGCTTTGATACAAGTAAATAAATCTTCACCGAATATATCATATAGAAAGTATATAATCAGAACAGATAATTTATAGGAAAAAATTTAATATGTTACACAGTTATTATTACACATCATGTGTTAAAAAGTACCAGTTCATTACTTAGTGATATACTGGAGAATTTTAAGACTGTCGAGGTGAAACGTGACGCCAGGATATTCAAATGAAAATCCTTAAATCAGTTCTTTAGTATTATTGAATTTTGTTATTTCTTTTTGGATTAGATGTAACACGTCTTTATAATTCAAACATTGATTAAACGGATTAAAGTATGGGCTAAAAACCAGCCAGATTAGTGTTGCAATATTATTTTGAAACTAAAACATTTTTGTATTTCATTTGCAGAGTAAATTGATATTTTGCCTTGGTAATGTATGTATCTATCTACCTATATTTATATGTGTGTGTGTGTGAAAAATTAAATGAATTTACACATTATCTCTATTTTTATGAAAGTTTTGAACTAAAGTTTCTAATTAAGCTATCGAAAATATCCCTTTATGACCGGAAATATTTGTCTCTTTAAATATTAAATTCTTTCGGATATTAACGCTATATTGGCCCCAATGACACTGCGTGAGTCTACCAGAGAGCGTTAAAATTCGTTTCCCTTGGGTTATAAAACAGGTAAGCAAAACTTGTTTGTGTGTATTTAATATGCCACAGAGATACACTTTTTAACTAGGGATGCCATTGCACCGACATCGGATGTAATATGAGCAGCTGTCAGAGTTCAAAAGATAAAGAATCAAAGGGATGATGGAAACTGGAGCAGTTCTGACGTTTCTGTGAGGTGGTGTTTGAACCTGTGGACAAGAAAGAAGCCTGTTACACGGTGACCAGGCTCTCGACAGACCAATAGTCGAGAAACCATCCCATAATACGACACGCACTCAATAGCACCAACTGCCTCATTTTCTATCATCCATACCCAGGCAGCACACTTACTACGGGCTTCTGTAGCAGTCTGTACCATCGCAAGGTGCCTGACTTAGAGGTAATTGCAATCATGGTGCCCATTACCCTAATGCGATTAATGCTCACACATCTTCCCTACGTGTTGAATGGAGTTGTGCTCGAAGGGACTGGGCTTCAACCTAATGGAATCAGAACGTCTTCAGCTACAAATCCAGTTTCAATTTCGGCAGAGATAACAATCGTGTATGTGTATGGAGACATCGTAGTTAACGTCTCTTTCCTGACTTCACTGTACAGGGACACCACACCCACAACCAGTGTGATGGTACGGGGTGCCATCGCAGACGACACAAGATCACCCCTGATATTGATCCATGGCACCCAGAGATACAATCATGACATTCTCTAGCTACATGTGCTGCTACACATGGCGGGGCTCAAATGAATCATTTTTCAAAAGGAAATCGCTCACCTACTCAAAACAAATGGTTCACAAGGTTTCCTCTAAAATGTTTTCATCCATTCCCGTCCAACTAAATTTCCATATTTGTCACTGATCGAGGATATCCAGGATGATTTTAGACATGAAGCTGGACAGCATATGAGTTTTGTCGAATTAGAGGTGCATTTACATGAACTTTAGAACTAGATGTCATGAAAAATCACGTGAGATATTATACAGCAATGCCTGACCGTATAACATCATGCATTCATGCTATATTTAGCTCAACATGGAGCTAAAAAGTCCATTCCATCCATATGTCACTTTTTCTATAGTGAAAGATCATTTTTCTCTGATTTTGCACTCACTTACTTATATCATCGTTATGCTACACGCAGAACTGAGACTCATTTTGATAATCAGCGTGTCGCCTCTCCTATCTAATCTATCGCATTAGTCATCGCTTTTCTTGTGTATTTCTATACTGCAGTATCAAGAGAAGGCACAATAATGCGTACCGTACAGATAATCTATGTTGCTAATAGCTAAATATAAGTATGGGAATTTTGACGGCCTTCTAGATAAAAAAAATACTCAATTTACTTCTTGAAGAAAAGGCTTCTCAAAGTATAAGAGAATCTCCAATACGTAAACGCTTAAGACATATGTCTGTTTCTGTGGAGGCTCAAGTCTCGATAGAAATAAATTCTACCTGGACTAGCGAAGTTGAATTTATTTTCTTCACTGAAATTCATTTTAATTCGTTTCCTTAATTGTTTCAAAAACTTCTTTTCAGCAATAAAGTGGTTTTTATACGTGAATTTTAACCGTGAACATCGATGTAGCTTCACATATTACATAATTAAAAACATATTATTTTATTTCTTTTCAGACTGCCATATTGATAACGATGTGTTTATATTTCCTTAATCCCCTAGTGGTTATCCTTTTAATTGAGACAGTGCTTCTCAAACTCTGAATATTTGAGACCCAATATTCAATCATAATTTTCATTGCACCCCCCTCCATACAATAACAATGTATTGAATTCATTAATACTATACTTTGACGCTAAAGCTACAACACGACTTCAACTTCTTACGTGCCACTGACATATATAAACGTTTCGCTAACCAAAACGATAATTGCAAAGGATGTATATATGCGTCTTTCTGAAGTACGATTTTTTCTGTGCACTGCTATCCATAAAATTATTCCGAAGGTTTTGGAATGCAATAAGAGGACCTTGACAGTGTTTGTGAAGGATTTACTTATTTCATAAGAATTGCTTATATCTTTTCTCCCCCCCCCTACATCACATACATTCGCCTCCGTGTTAAACGGTTGCATAAGAAGCGATTTGCGCAACTTTTTACCTACAATTAAGGATTAATTATAAACCATACAAATTATTGAGATAAATATTAATTTTTAGGTATCATTTTTTGTATTTTTTATCTGACAAGCCTATGGGGTCACTAGTAATTTTTAAACATGTTCTTAACTTAGTAATGTTAAATTAATCATAAAACACACTGCGCAGTATTGATTCAATTATTAGTGTACACCAGTGTAAATACGTATTTTATTTTTTACTATGTCAGAATGTATTTTGTTTACTTTTTCATAAATTAATGGTTTTCTTAAATAATCTTTTGTTTTCGACTTTTCAACATGCTTGCGCCTTCCTCGTAAAATTATCACGCCCCTCTAAGGAAGCGCACCCCACAGTTTGAGAAACGCTGAATTAAGACTGTGATCCCCACAGCGTTCGATTTCTTTAAAATAAATATGTTGACATTTCCGTATACTAAACAGTACCTTAAATTGTTGAATTATGTAGGAAGTTAAAGAGAACACTATGTTTATCTGTGTGTGTGAGCGTTTTATTTTATCAGTAATATTTTGAGGAAACTGATGATGATTTTATAAGCAAGAATTTGGCATTTTGATGACTTAATTCATTTTGCTATTCAAATGTGAAGAAATTGTTTGAAAACTGTAGTATTGAAGTTGTAAAATGATTTGAATACTTTATTAAAATATATCCTATAACGATCATCAGTCATGAATCAACGGCTTTAAAGTAATTCCCTCAATGTTATCATTTTTTAAGAGTGAGTTTTAGTAAATATTTATTTTAAAACATCTCTTTAAAAAAAAAAAACCCCGAAACAGTTGCTTCAATATTTTTTGGAGTATCATTATTTAAATTTTAAAAAAAAACAATTAGTTTTACACATTATAAGTGCAACTTGTGTGTTTTATAAATATTACAATTACGTAATTTAGCTATTTTTACTAAGACAACACGGTAAATATAAAAAATAAATCGCTGCAATCACTTGTAATAGCAATTTTATGTAAAATATTCGTATAATAAATTTTCTATTTATAATTTTTAAAACTATTCATAATAATTCTTTAGAAAGCTGTAACTAAACATTTTTTGATACTTTGTGCTGAATAAATGGTTAACTATTCAATATTTATCCTCATTTGTATGAACATGCTACTTTTTATAACGAAAAAAAGTGGAAGCAAAAGACAAGATTCGGAAAGAAATATGAAACTGGTTTCGTTTTTGTATAAATTATAGGTAGGAAAAGTTCAAACGACGGAATTGAACGACTTTCTTTGATACAACAAGTACAAATATAAGACCGAGAACTTTCGAGTTTAAGGCAATGCACTTTCGCCGTGTGAACGGAAAAATATTTCCCGGACGTCAATATTTGCATCCATGTACTGAAAAATGTTTTTTCCCCCATAGAAATATTTTCTATCCCGCGCTGAAGTGCACGATTTTGAGTGTATCTATTTTCTTAAAGAAAGAGAAGCAATATATAGAAGTCCATGTATCTATGCCTAAGACATCCGTTATACTTCGATAGATTTTATTTTAAAGAAATACGAACAATTTTTATATCACTAAAGTTTTTTGAAATTCAGAATAATCTTCACTGTATTTTAAATATATAAGATTTACGAAGTTCTGAAATATTTAATATGTAAGAGTGATATATAAATTCAATACATTTCAATTATAAGAACTGTATATTTCTGAAGACAGAAAACATGTTTAAAAAAATATATTTGGTAAGATATCTCATCTTAAGCTATGTAAGAAATTTGCAATAAATATAAGTCATATAACAAACTCAGAAGTAACTTTCAACACAAGTTTCACCAATTATTATAGAAAAAGTAATAATGAAAGATCTTTGAAAAATACATCATATTTTAGATTAGTTTTAAAGATGTTTATGTAAACTTAAGGAAGCTGTTGACGTTTAGGCTTAATTATATTGTGCTACTAAGCTTACCTAGTCTGACTACGATGAGAAAAAAATTGCGCTCAGCTCACTGCATAAACAACATTACATCTCATGAAAAATGAAGAATATGCTAATCAGCTATCGTCTTTCTTTAATTTTTCTGCTTCGAGATGTTTGTTATTAGTTCATATAGTAAAAAGAAGGAAACATATCTTAAACAATACAATGCAGTCTATTGCTCTACCGATACTTTGTTCAATGCATAATAGCAATCTGATATGAAGAAAGCCATTTGCTAATTTTAGCAGACGTAGTACGATCTATACAAAAATCTTTGATTTCATCATTTTCACATTTTTCTGCTATTAACCAATGTATACTTCTATTTTTTAAAAAATACAAAACCATGAAAGAGTAATCAGAATTAAATGAAATCTGCAATACCCATATGGCTTGTAGTGGTACAAAAAATGAAAAATCTTCAAATAAAAAAAACAGTATTAAGTGTCCGAAATTGGTATTTGTTCTACCCGCCACTCTCTGCAAGGAGTTCTTCTATACGTCATGCTAAAGAGTCAAATATATGCTGAATGTCTTCTTGTGGAACAGGTACCATATTGCTTTTATGTACATCCAAAATTCGTTTTTTGAAGTTGTAGGATGTGGATCACGAGCGAGACACCAACCAATCAAATCCCACTCATTTTCAATAGATCACATATCCAGCAAATAAGCAGGTCAAGGGAGAAGTTGCAAGTTTTGGGCTAAAAGGAAGTCGAGCGCATTCCTTGCAACATGTGGGAGTGAATTATTCTGTTTGAAAGATAGCTGCAGGGATCCTTTGAAAGAAGGGAACGACTTTGGGCTGTATCATTTCACAGACGTACCTTTTGCTATTGAGATTCCCCTCAATTCGTAGCAAATTGGATCATTCATGATACGAAATTGCACCCCAAACCAAACCTCGTTTGTTATGCCACTATATCGTACGATAACGCAATCTGGAAGGCAGCGTTGACCGGCATAGCATCTAACACGAATGCGGTTATCTTGGTCCCACAAATTGAAGCGTGATTCATCTGTAAAGACAACTAACTAGGTACCAATCAGCTTGCCAGGCTCTGTGCTCATGAGCCCATTGCAGACGCAGCCATCGATGGTTTGAAGTGAGGGAAATCATGTATAAAGGCACCCTTGCACACAATTTACAGTGCAGCAGAAATCGATGGATTGACGAAGCAGACATTAGTACACCTGTAGCAATAGCTACCTGTAGCAATAGCACCTGTAGCAATAGCCTGCTACCAACTTCCCGGAAGAAGCTGTACGGTTATTCACCGCCATGCGAACGAGGTATCTACTATCGCGCTCTGATGTCACCTTTCTTTGTCCAATCCCAGGTTTTCGCGTTGTCCAATGCTCTTCGGTCTACTGCTTCAAAAGTAGCATAACTGTGGAACTATTCCGCTGCACTCGAGCTCCTACTGCGCTACAGAAAAATTCTCCTTCACGAAGGCCGATGATTCTGCCCCGTAAGTTGTTGAAGTGTTGCCCTATTTCGTTGTGGATGCATACTTAGGTCCAACTAAACGTTCGCCACTAACAAATAATCATGCACGATTTTCAACATTCCATTACAGCTCTCTTTTTATACAATTTCTGCATCAATTAAGAGGGTGCTGCTCCCGTCAACCTTGTGTAGGGACTCTGAAACCTTACAATTTTGCATAACATCCTATAATTTACATCTGCTGCAAACTGCAATTCATTCGGATGATTCCGTTTTGAAGTTGCATTTTCCACAAACAGCAGCTTATATAGAATACGTAAAACATATTTTTTTCTCAAAATACTACCAAATATTAACCATTCAATTTTTTTATAGAAAAGTTTTAAAATGCTACACTCTGCTCTTATAATAATTGATACACACATATAAAATTTTGCTTACAAATAGGTTAAGCTATGTATATATCAAAAGTTGGTTTACTGCTACCACAATTGATATACTAAAGTATATACTCTTTTTGTTAGTGCTTTTTGAAAATTCTTTAAAAATTGCATAATTTCAAAATTCAAATATTTTTTAAAAATAAATAAGTATTGTTTTTATTCAAAAATACATGACAACTCTTTTGTTATATGTACTATTGTCAATAAGTAGAAAAACTTTCAAAGCATTAGGCACAAATTAAAAAAAAAGGCATTTGCATTTTAATGAAGAAAAATGGTTCATTTTTCTTTCTCAGATAAGTCCGCTTAAAATTTTTATTTGTCTATGAAATGTCAATAAAAAATGCACATAAAAGTTACCATAACTCTGAAATGTTTAACTTTGATCTTTCAAATTTTGTGAGATCATAGAAAATTGTATAAAAAATAATTTTGGCTAAATATTTTTATTCGAATTTTCGTTCAATTTGATTTAACTAAATCATATTGTGTCCAAATAAGTAATCTAAGTCAAAAGTTCTCGCTTTGTGGATCTGAAGACTTGTATGAACTTTGGTGCACAAAATTGCTTAATGAAAAGAGTAAAACAAATATACTGCATACACGTTTAAATATCTTTAACATTTCTTCTTCTATATTCTTCAATTCATCCTAAGTACATTTTATACCCTCACTGCTACATTTCACCACTGGTTTTTAAAAAACACAAAATTAATTATAAAAATAAATAATTATTGACAAAACAAATATTTAGAATCCAGTAGAAAAAATTATAACTTTTGCTGATGGAAAAAAAAATTAAGGAAATTTAGAATAATTTAAGACAAAATAATTTAGCTATAATTTGGTTTTTTATGGTAAATTCATGATTAGTTACCAAAAAAATTATATGTCGAAATTAAATAAATCAATGATTAAAAATATATGTAACATAAGCAGAGTATAATATATAAAAACTTCTTTTGAGATGTTTCACAAATGCCTTTTCATACATAAAAAAAATCTATCTTCACAAAAAACTATTCTAAAACTTAGCTATTTATCGTGTTAAAATTTCCTTCCCAACAATATTCCATTTAAAAATGAAAATTAAATTAATTAAGAGTTTTAAAACACATTTTATATCTCACTTGTATCGTTGGAAACTATCCGAATATTTTTCTTTTGAATTTCTAATAGCCATTTGAATTCAAATAGGTAAAACGGAATTTTTTTAATTATAAATTGGATACCATTTCTTTCCACTTCTTAATTTTCTCCATTATTTTGATTAAAAATTTCATACGATTAGTTGATTTTTTACTTATATTTCATGAATGTCTTGTTAAATAATATTTCTTTCACTATTATTTATTGAAATTTAATTTGTAAACGAAACGTTTACAATTTTCTAGATGACTGCTAAGTTGAATAAAAAATAAATTAATTTACATATATATCCTAAACTTACAATTGTGTTCAAACAAATTTAAGGTTAAAACGATTTGAATTTCAATTTTTTTTTACTCACATCTTAAATTTTCTTGAAATAAAAATTTTTTTTGTAGTCATCTGCTATAATAAATTCATTTTATTTAAATAAATTGAAACATTTGATTTCCAAACGTTATAATACTCTTTTTCTAATTGTATCATTTATGTTTTGAAATTAAATATTTACATTGTTTAAATATCAGATTTAGATGACTTGTTTACTCTGTTTAAATATGAAGCCAAATTTGTTCGCTACGTTCATGAAAAAATTGAGTTCATTTTTATTCTTGAATGTCTTTCATTATTTCTTATGAATGGTGGTTGAAATATTGTGAACACGGAAGCTATTAAAACTTTATTTCCCGGTGGAAAAAAGTTTTCCTTTATACGTATGTTCATTATTTTAAAAAATATTTATAATAGTAAAATGAATTAATGTCACAGACATTTCAGAACTGCAAAAATAGTTCTTTTAATGAAAATTGCTGCAATTTTATATATAAAATGGTTTAGAAAAAAGTATACTTACTTCTATAAAAATTTAATACAAACAGAAAATTTAATTTATGTGTATATCTGATGAATATATTTTAAATTCAGTCTTATAACTGGCTTTATCTTTATATTTTTAATTGATCTTTTACATAAAAATATCTACTTTAGAACACACAGAACAGTTTTCAATCAAAGGTACACTTTACTAAATTAAAAAAAAAATTTTATACTAACTCTGCTCTATAAAGCGCTCTATCTGTAATATAATTTTATTACTTTTCTTCAGAAACACACACATATTCTAAAAATTTCTAATTTTATAGGTGATATGCTCCCTTTTTTTATTGAAATATTAAAGTACGGTTTTATTATGCATATATTTAAATCATATATTATTCAAAAATTATTTTTCCGACTATTGAAAAAGAAATCGTTGTATCATTATTTTTGATAATTAAGCAGACATACTTCACTGAAACAATTTCTTTTAAAATGTATTCTCTTAAAACTGAATATTGTAAATTCAACGTGAACTGAAATTATCACGATTTCATTTAAGCAGAGTAATATTCTCTCCTCTCTAACTTAAATTGATCTATTAAAGTTTTTAAATGTATGCTTCCAATCTCTTACATATTTTAACTTGTTTAAAAATTTCACAATTACTTTTTGTCAATTAATTTAATAATAAAATCATATATTTAAGATATTATTTTCTGTTTAAACTGCTCATCAAGAATAACATCGAAAGATAAAAATAGGAATTCCAGGTTTTCTCCTTTTATTTATTTTATAAAGAAATTAAATAATTACAAAATAGATAATACATAAGTGCTTAAAAATATAAAAACGTGTTAAAAGTCAACGCATGAAAACTAAGAAAAAAATGAATTGATATGGCCCTTTATTTCAATTACAAGATTTCTACGCATTAAACAATTTTTATGTCCAGCTAGAAGTTTAAATAGATTTATTTAGAAGTATCCAGGTTTCTTAATTAAATTACATACATATAAAGAATCATTCAAAATTTACAAATGTATACCTTTTACTTCCGCAAGTGTTTCTAACATTTTCAATACTGGAATAATACCAAATGATAAAGGAGAAAAGAAGTTAAGATGATGAAAGCAAAAGTTTTTGCGATTTTTCTTGGCTTGGATATTCATCGTTTCGCCAAAATCTTCTTACACAGTTTAAAACAACTTTAAGAACAAAATTTTAATTATTAAAATCAAAACTTAGATTTTTGTAAACGATAATCTTATTTTTTGTTATGTTACTCTACTGTGGGGTAATCACGAATCAAATAAAAGAAATCAAATTACAAAAATCGTATCACTATGGGCGATGTACAGCTTGGACATCATTCCATCAAACACAGGAAAGTTTACTCCAGATCTTGTACATAAAACTTAAGAGCTCCAATTTCATTTCCTTTGTTCTCCTCAAATTATAAATTTGTTATCACTCTGGGTTAAAATCATCTTCAGTATCTGTACAAGGAGTTGAATATGACTAAGTTGAATAATCAAACCCAAAAAGTTGTAAGCTGAGCTATCATTGAAAACTAATTTTTTCTACGTTTTTTTAGACTTTTTAAAAGATTTTTGCTTTAATCTTGTTATTTTCAGTCTTCTTCGTCTATTATTGTTTTTGTTTATTTGATTTTTCTTCCTTCTCCTTTGATAGGATAAGTGAATTTTTTACTAGGGTGCCAGTCAGACGTATGATCCATGTAATACACATATTTTTATAGGTCGTCTTAACATATTGCCCTTTTTAGTAAAAACGATCGAAAACATGAGGTAATGCATGGCTTAGGTCAGGGAGAAACGGATAAGAGCGAGGAGTCTTCCAGTAGTGGCTGTAAAGAATTAAGAACCTAAACGAAATGTTCTTAGCGAATGAAACGAATGAGTGTGCAGTATCCATAGAAATTGATCAGTCCATATTATTCAACGAACACAATTTTGAATATAGTAATATTTAATATGACTGAACTTGCCGTCATGCGGCCTACATTCTACAAAACAAGTTACACACTAACAATATTTACATTTTAGATACTGAGGTGCGCACAGCAGCGCCCTCGAGTGGCCAATATTTCGGCACACACCCCGCCGGTGAACAAAATGTTCACCCAATGATTATCAAACAAAAATTAATACAAACAATTATTCAAACACAATTCTAACAAAGACTTAACACTGAAACAATGCTACTAATCAAAATTTAAATTTTTCATATTACAAAGAAAAAAGTAAATATATATTAAAATACACAAATATAATGAAATTTAAAGTTGACAATAAATCTTCAATTTACAAATTAGAAAATATTAGACTACATACCTCAAGATCTCACAACAAATAAATTTAAGAGATTAATTAATAATGTGCTATCTCCTAACATTAATCTGAAAAAATAGAAACAAAATTAGTTCAAATATTATTCAAGTTCTAAAGGGTACAACAATTGAATGGGTTTTTTGAAGAGACCTTTAGAAGTTTTTACAAGACAAGATCTAACATTATTGTCTCTTCCAATAAATATCTCCTTGATTATTCCAAGTTCCCACAATAATTTTGATTTTTACATTTCCTTCAACCAGAACTATGTCATTTAATTTTAAATTTTTATGAACAGATGGTGTTTTAAAATGATTAACTGTTTTTAACTGGAGTAAATACTGTTCTTTCCAGCGTCTCCAAAGTTGTTTTAAAAGAAGAGTTCGGTAAGTCTTTCTTTTTTTGTATGACTCTCTTGCCGTAGTGGCGTCGATCAGTTCAATGAAATGTATAGGATATTTAGAGTCACCATAACCTAACTCGAGGAAGTGGGCCGGTGTGAGTGGTTCCGGCTCTCCTGGATCGTTTTCCACGTATGTCAGTGGTCGATGATTGACGATCACTTCAACTTCTGAAAGTATCGTTGAAAGTTCTTCAAACATTAGAAGGGCTTTGCCAAGTATTTTACGCAAAGGATCCTTTATAGTCTTAACAAGACGTTCGTAAAATCCACCCCACCAAGGGGCACGTTCACTATGAACTTCCAGTGGATACCTTTATCTGCGACAAAATTTTGAAAATTCACTGTCCTTCAAGATGTTGGCAAAATATGCTAGCTCCTTTTCCGCAGCTTTAAATGTACGAGCATTATCTGAGTATATTACTTTGCAATTTCCTCTACGAGCGAGGAATCTCCGTAAAGCAAGTAAAAAACACTTTGTGGACATGTCTGATACAAGTTCTAAGTGTACGGCACGAGTGACCGCACATGTAAACAAAGAAACATAAGACTTATGAGTCTCTTGATTGTCCTTAACAAGTATTGCACCTGTAAAATCAATTCCTACGATTTGAAATGGAGGGGATTGGGTGATTCTATCTCGAGGCAACTGACCACTCAACTGGTCAGCTGGTTTAGCGTTGTATTTTTTTGCAAATGAGACAAATTCGAATAATTGTTTTCACTAACTGACGACCTTTAGGTATCCAATAATTTTTTCGAAGTTGAGTTAAAGTTGCAGATACGCCACAATGACCAATTCGTTCATGTTTCCCTAATAACAAGTAATTCTGTAAATTTACAGTGTCGGGGAAGGATAACAGGATGCTTTTCGCCAAAGCATAAGTCTGCTTCAAGCAACCGTCCAGTAATTCTTAGTAAATTGTCTTCACCCAAATAAGGCACTAAACTCTTTATTTCAGAGCTACATCGAAGTTGTTCGTTGCGTTTTAAGGTTAATATCTCAGCTGAATAAAATTCGTATTGAACATATTTAAGCCAAAAATATTCAGCATTTTGTATTTCATCTGCAGTAATATAGAAGTTCATTGATTTATTAACGATTCTAGCATTGTTCACAAATCGGAAGACCCAAGCAGTCACTTTCAAAAGTTTTTTAAGGCTACTGAATCGATTTATGTCAACAAGAGATTCCCTCTGTTGGGTAACTGCCACATGCACACTAGAACGATATTCT
>BMAO01011540.1:0-24291 GCA_019973975.1 Trichonephila clavata | reverse complement strand
TTTAGTTACTCTTGAAAATCTCTGAGTTTATAACTGAGCAAAATGAGTTCATTCTGCCAGTGCAGGTTCATCCAAAAGATGCCTAGGAGACCGGACCCAAATAAGCTGGACTTAACCAGATTTTCTGGCTATAAATTTTGATAGTTGAAGATGTAAATTCTTTAGAAAAATAGTAAATAATTTTACGAAAATAAACTACGGTTCTTACCAGCACGTCTATGTCCGTATTGTCTGTCGATATCTAAGGCAGGCATTGGCACCAGATGTAAAGAGTGGGATGATAACTATAATGTGGCTTACATTAAGAAGCAGACATGAATTAAAAAACGTTATATATAAATAATGGAGTATGGATTGCCGGACATTAAAACCGTATTCAAACCAAAGCAGTCGCCGCCCATCCGGTATAGTGGTCAGTGAAGCTGACTGCGGTGCCGCAGGGACTGGGTTCGAATCCCGGAGAAGGCATGGATGTTTGTGTTGTAATCCTTTCTCTTCTGTCTGTGTTGTTTACCCCCGTGTTATACGTTCGGTGGTGCACGGGGTTTGTAATTGTTAAAAAAAAAAAACCAAAGCAGTCAACAGTGAGCGGTGAAAATCTTGCCAGAGACTTAACGCAGTCAGTCGAATCAACTATTTTAACTTGGTAAGGTAACAGTTATACATTACGTGAACCTTAGAGAAGGCTCTATTATGCGCTCATCAAATAGTTCAGAAATGAACAGAATGCTTGGTCCTTCTGGGGGTCATCATTCGAAGTTGGTATGACTTTGAGGGGATTTAACTCTTGCTTTTTGGTAATTTAATTTATTTTCATGTTAGAATTTACACGTTAAAATTTATAAAAGTTAAAATTAAGTAATTTGAGAATGCATGAAATACGAGAAAAATTAATCAAAATCGGTCAAAGCAAATAAAAGTTAACTTATTTCAGATCAGAAATTGGGTGGGACTTAACCTGACCAATCGGGTTGCAGCTTCGCAAGCCAATCAGAGAATGAAAGAAAAAGTTTTTAAAAAGCTATGGTATCTAAATAAGCGAGTAACAGCCTCCGGACAGGAGTAATCACTTTTGTCTAGTGGTATGTTATGTGCTTTCGAATCCATAGGTCGCGGGTTCTAATCCAGCACGGAAATTAAGAAACAATAATAAAGAATATGAGGTATCGGAACAAAAGAAAGAAAAAAAATTCCGAGAAAATAGACTGCTTTAAGTGGGAGAAAAAATCGGTGTTTCGAATCCAGGCCTATTTGGCTCAAATGACTTTCTCTACAACTGCTCTATCTAACTTAAAAATGATTACTTGAGTCAACTGAGCTCATGTAGTTTAGTCAAGTCATATGCTTAACCAATCATAGATGAGTATGCTTTTGTGAAAGATGCGGAATTTTTAAAGTAGTGCAAAATTTTTGGTTAAATTGATCCCTTTCAGAAATAATTGGCTTAAAACTATTGAGAGTTTACTACCTAAAAGTTGCAGCGATAAACAATAAAAATTGAAATATCTTTCTGTGTCCGTGTAAAAACTGAGCCTGCTATATAATGTTATTGCTTTTTTGTAATTCTGTATGGCAACACTAAGTTGTTATTACTTTTTTGGAATTCTATGAGTTTTAGTTTCAATTTTGAGTTAACTTTTAGAATAAGATCGTGCAAATTTTTCCTGAGTTAATTTTGAAATATTTTTAAGTCAATTTCAATTCATGGCCCCGTTGCAGCAGACACGGCTGCATTTTTTGAGTGAGTCATATGTATTTTGTGTGCTTTTTTATTTATTCATTATGGAAATTGGTTTTTAAAGTTGGATCTTATTATAGTCCACCCCTGGTGTGCTTTTTTTGTGGTTAAGTTGAGCGATAAGTTCGCCAAGCTAGCAACCCTTTTTTTATTCTTTAAAAATGAAAGACCGTTAGGTATCTGCAATTAGAAATTTTCGTTAATTACGTTAGCTTCGGCAACCCTACTATGTTTCAACTCAAGTTGGCAGCGTTAGGAAGGGTACGATGACCGAACCACAGCCGCTGCCTGGTTACTCTAGGTGAAGAAGTGTGACTAAACGAATAAATATCACCATATTTGGCGAGTGGGGGAAAAAATGCTCGTAAAAAATTTTTTCATTAAAATTGTAGGATTTTTTTTTTTTTGAAAATAGAATAAGCCACTTTTTTAATGGAGATATTTAAGGCTGTTTTCGGTCAATGTTAAAGGATAGGGATCAAACGGGAAGCACATTTGCCGTTTGGAAAAAGCTCCAATAATAATAAAAATTTATATGAGCATAAAAAAAATTATTGTTTAGAGGATAGTGTTCTTTGAATTTTGATTTTTGAAAAAAATACTCAGTTTTCAGCATTTTTGCAAAATGAAATTGGAGTTTTCTATGTTAAAGTATAGGAAGTGAAAACGCAAAGCACATTTTAATAGAAAAAAATTGATTTTTTCGAGTTGAATTAAATAGTATATAAGAAACCATGCTTCCCTCTTTTGACTGATGTAGCCAGAATTAAGTTTTATGTTTTTATTAATGAACTTTTTTAAATTTTAAGTTCATTCTGAATTATTTTTGGCGTAGTTAGGACTATCTCAAACAGATGGCACCACCATCGTTTTGTAAAACGAATTTTACTTGGCTACAAATACTTAATTTTGGCGATATCTTTCTGAAATATAGTCGCCAGCCGAAATTATGGTAACTTGCAAGTTGTGACAAATAGTGTGGAAAATAAAGAATTATGATGTACACAGAGATTTAACATCTCAAACCTGATGAACTTTCCTATTTAGGAATGTTTTTAACATTTTCTGCATGTGTGCTTTAAAAGTTTAATTTATATACATAATTTATAATTATGCTGCTTAGATTTCCCCCCCCCCCTGTTATTGATGAAATGCATATAAAAATATTTAAATTCTGTGAAGCGACTGAATGAAAAATTGAAAGTATACTTATTTTATACTTGACCGAAAGTTATGAATTGACTAAAGAATACAAATTACTACTCTGAAGCTCACAATTTAAAATTTTAATCTAATTATTGTAATGCAATTATAATTTTTTTTAACTAACAAAAAATCGAATCGATTTTATATTTAACGTACAATTTTACCATTAAACCATTGGAACAATCATTAACCAAATCTTGTGTTTTCTAATTAAATTAGCAGAAACTTAATTTTTCGATTAATTTTCTCCAATTCTAAGCTATACCCCAAATTCTCAGGCCGTTTTTGTGGAAAAAAATTAAAAATAGTGTAAAATATGTTATTGAGATATATGATATATTTACGAAATAAGTGGCTGCGGTTGCTTAATGGTTATGTAACAGAATCGTGGCTGCCGTGCCATGAGTTCTAGCCTAGTACCGCTCAAGACCCGCCATGTAGGGGAGTTTAATCTGTCGAGAACTCAGATGTCCTCCTGTTGGTGTGGTTTGGCAGTCAGGAGAGGGGTGGTAGCTCAGGTGTCATCCTCGTCACTTGATCATAGTTCAAAATTACGAGGTCTGTTACCAAAAGCCCTCGAGTAGCTGATCAGTACGACGTTAATATTCACTTAACGAAATAAAAAAAATAAAGGTGAATTAATAAGAAATGAGTAATTAATTCATTATTTATTAAAAACTTTTAAAAATAAACGAGAACCACAGTAATTTTTCTATCCGACAATATCTTGTCAAATCCCCCCCTCCCGGTGAATTTTTCAGTCTTCGATTCTAAGCAGCACCCGATTTTTAGTAGCATAAGGGAAGTAGTGCGACTTAGATTCGAATAAATATGGCAATATCACGATTTTAAAGTTTTTGTATCTTTAAGTTTGCCTTTTTTTTCTATTAAAAATTACTGTCCCTGACATTTTCTATCATTGAACATTTTCAATAGCCTGTTCTTGACTAAATGTTTAATATAATAGTCTCTCTGTGTGTGATTTCTTTGAGGAATACATTTTGCACATATCAAATTTAGAATCAAAGTTTATTCAAAAATATATGATAGTTAAATATATGATTTAGTGAAATATATGATATGTTTAGTTAAATATATGATTTCCATTTTAGTTAAATATATGATAAAAAATTATAAGTAGTAAATTTTTTATATAACTTTTTTATGAAAAAAGAAATATGTGAGGCATTACCGTATGAACAGATATTTGCCTGCTCATTGGAGTTTTTCTTTTAGTACTATAGTTAAGATATTGATCTTTTTTATTACTAGTTTGTTTTTAAATTATAAAACAAAGCATTCACACACACACAGAGATCTGCTGAATAAACTTTAAAAAAATTAGTTTTTAAAAAATTAAAACTTAATTTTCTAAATATTTAAACGGTGTTTTTTCATTTTTTACATCAAATATATATAATTTTTAATTTTGGAAGACTTTTAAAATGAATTATTTATTTTATAAACGAAGTGAAAATGTAATTGTAATAATTAATAATGTTTGCTTTTTTAATCTCGCAATTGCGAATCGAATTGCTCGATTTTCAAATGTTAAGAAGTTTTACATTTCTTAACTTTTCCATTAATCATTTGCTCAGAGAAGTTCATAATCAGTTATGAGCTTTTTACACCTTGGGGGGGGGGATGTTTCTATCCACTAGAAAACTTATGTTAATCTAATTATTACAAAGCTATTTTACCATAAATTATTGTTTTAAGACAATCTGTTACTCAGTATAATTACTGTGTGATAAATTACTTTGTTTAATTGCAGCTTTATTATCCAAAAAACCGTTTAGCATCCTTCCAAAGGCAACTCGTCATGTCATGATGTCAATATCTCATGGGAATTTCACTTCGGATGGGACCAAAAAACACTTGTTGGTCGGATGTCTTTAGGAAAGAAAAATACAAAAAAGGGGAGAAAAAGGAAACTTTTATTGCTGTGGGTACTGAAACAGATAAGAGGGGAAGAAGTGGTAGGGAGATGTGTGTGAAGGGGGGGGGGTCACAACTTTCCGTGATTTTTGAGGTCTTCTAATTGGATGGTGTTGAATAATCATTCTGACCGAAGTAAAATACGTTGCTCGTCTAAGTCACATGTGAAATTTAGAGTAGGAACCTTTATACTTCTTATATGACTTATTTCACAACACATCAACTCACATTATTGCTATTTATAAATTACATAAAAGTGCATATTATTAGAACATGTAAGAACAATCATTATTTAACATAGATAAAATTTTCGATTCCATATTAAAACAATAATCCTTTCATACTTATTATTTTTTTAGAAAAATTCGAGATTAAATGCATATCAAAGAAATTTACTTTTTACTCTGTAGAATCGGTGAATAAATAAGAATTATTCGACAAGAAATGTTTTATATATCAGTGAAAAAAGAAACCAACGTTTTTTACTATTTTGATACTTTTTTTGATTGATGATTGTTATGCATCTTCCAAAACTAATAAGATTGGAAATTTTTGACACATGTTAGGAATATTATTTTTTTGTGAGAGAAGGGGATAAAAGAATAAAAACAAAATTCTCCCCAACAGACACCATACTCACCAATTTCATAGAATTTATTTTTACATGGAATTCATAGCAAATTGTGAAGATTTATTTGTAAATTATATGCCAGCTTAATTCTGGAAAATACAACATAAAATTTTTTATGGTACTATATTTATTCGATAAGAGTAGAATTGCTTCATACTATTAGTCCACTTTTAATACAACAGTTTGAAACATGAAACTTAATTTTTCACTACTGGATATCTACCTTTCTTCTGTTTCGTTCTCCTCAGCATTCATATAGTGCAGTGGTCTTCAAACTGTGTTTCACGGAACCCTGGGGCTCTCAAGGTTACCCAAGTCACAATAAACAATCGAAAAGGAGATTATAAATGTATATGTAAAATGGATTGAAGAGTTTGTATAACTACAAGTATCTTTTATAAAAAGCTCATTTCATCATTAAACTTTAAAATTCTATTTGTACTCTGTTTGTAGTTCTACTTATAAATCTTTCGAGAGCTTAAATGCTCTTCTGTTGGTGTGATGTGGTAGTTAGGAGAGGGGATACTAGTTCAGGTGTCGTCCTCGTCACTTGACCATGGTTCAAAATTACTGTCTGCAGTGCCGGTTTAAGCTCATTTTGATGCCTTGGGAGTAGAAGATCCACAGATACTCTTTGTTCTGGAGAAGCCTGATTTATAACTAGAAAACCTGTTTAAGTCCAGCCTATATCCTGGCCCTTCCCGGCCCAGGGCGCCCGCCCCAAGTGCCCAATGGATAAACCGACACTGACTGGTATTTTCTAACATTGAACATTTTCAATTCCCTGGTCAAGTCTGACTAAATTTTTAATATAATATATGCTGCGGTTTCTTTACGCAATACATTTTACACATATCAAAGTCAGAATTAAATTCGGAAAATATCCATTTTAGTTAAATATGTAAATAACATTTTTATAAAATTCTTTTAGTACTATAGTTAAAATATTGATTCGGTCTAGTTTATTTTTAAATTAGAAAATAAAGTATTCACACAAAATAATGATCCGCTGAATAATCTTTTAAAAACACTTTCTTTTAAAAAATTAATTTTCTAAATATGTAAGCGGTGTTTTCATTAGTTCACGACAAACATTGGTCCGAAGTCTCTAGGAAAGAAGAGAAAGGTACAAAAAAAGGGGGAGGAGAGGAGAGGAAACTTCTATTGCTGTGGTAATAAAACAGAAAAGAGCTGAAGAAACTGCAGAGTGTGAGGGGGGAAGGGAGTCCTCTCTTTTGGTGATACTTGAAAAGTCTGGGGTTTTGAGTAGAACAGGGATGGCCAACCCAAATGACCTTGCAGGTCACTTCGGAAAAACATTACAATTCAGCGGGCCACATATAAAAATATATATCTCTATGATAGATTTGGATTTATTACAAGCATTTGTTGGAGTAAAAATTTAAAACAGAACGAATTATTATTGCTTTCATTATTTTTATATGTATACAAACAAAGATATAATAATGAAAATGCAATGAATCAAATAATATTATTTAAATTTATTTGATTAGTGAGATATTTGTTTCTCAACTCTTTCACTGAGTTTTTTCAATAGATCTCAATGCATATATTTGTACATCGTAATTGATGTTGCAGGTTTTCGCCCGATAAGTTTGAGCGCAATTTCCTGTTTGATTAATTTCATTTTCAAGGGAAACTAGTAATATAAAACAAATTTTAAGACAATTTCTACTTTGAATGAATGAATACAAAGTATTTTATCAACGATTGAAAATTTCAACAAGATATATATAGATATATGTATAGGGCGAGAGTGAACTTATAGTAGGAATTGAAAAAAAGCATGATTTGTCTGAATTGTTGTAACAATGCGCACCTGGTTTGGCTAGTTTGGATGAAAAACTGGTTTTCGGTGCTAACTTTTGTCATTGTTTTGTTTTAGCATTTACAATGTTACAATAATGGAGACGAATCAAAGTTGGTGTCGAAAACCGGTAATTAATTTATTTAATTAATTGGTAATTAATAGATAAATATTTGAAAAAACTGTATTAGCATCAAGTCTCATCCACTACATAAAACAATACTATTATTTTGTTGCCAAATATGTGTAAAAATTAAATAATCTTATGGTTATCCAACGGTATCAATGTTAAATTTATGTTATTGTATATTAAAATCAATAATTGTATGTGATTTAAAAATTGTATTTTAATCTATATGTATATGCAGCATAAAATATATCATGCTTTTATCAATGTTGATATATTTCAGAATTTGGTCTAAGAAACGCTGGGGAAAAAAATTGTAATATTTTTTCTTTTGTTTGTACTTCCTTCATTTAAAAATTGTTTAAATATTTTTCAGATACACGTGATGCTATTGTACCGCTATTTATAATTAAAAGTAATGTAATGAAGTTATTATTTGCGCATTTTGTTTGAAAAATATTTAATTATATTTTATAGGTAAAAATTGGTCTTAGAAGAAAATTGAGATAACTCTTTGTTGATTTTCTATGCGGACTCGAAATATTTTTTTTGTGAGGAAATATTTTTTACTTACTTAGATAACTAGAACCAAAAACGGAGAGCAATGTGCATACAATTTTCTCTTTTAAAACAATTAAATCTCTCCAGCATTCAATAAATTACAAAAAAGGTGTAAATTTATCTTTCCAATTTTTTTGACATTTCGTAACTGTCCATAATTTTGGAGATCTATTTCAAATAAGATCCATTACAAATTTATCAACTTCCATCCTCTCAAAAACTGACACATTTCTTGAGTAGTGCAGAGTGCCACTGAGAATTGTGCCGCGTGCCACACGTGAAATAGGTTGCCAACCCCTTTTCTATCGCATGAATGTAAAATTGTATCATATTGTTTGTTCATTTAATACAGCATATTAAAACGTGAAATTAAGTTTTTCATTGCTGTAAATCCACTCATTCTTCCTTTGAAAATCATTTATTCAGAAAAAATTAAACACACAGTTTCGTTCTCTACATCATTTATCTAGTGCATTGATCTTCAAACTGTGTTCCACAGAACCTTGAGATTCCACGAGTCACAATAAAAAAAAATCGAAAAGAAAAATTATAAATGTGTATGCTAAACGGATTCAAGTTCTCATGAAGTTCGTATAACCACAATTATCTAAAAATGATCTCATACATTAAAATTAAAAATTTTATTTATACATAACTTTGTTGTGAAAAACTTTTTAAACTTTTATTGTTTTATAATAAATGAATTTAAAACTTTTCTTTCTTTATCTATTAGATTATGAATATACTATTGTTTGCTATCCCGAGTTCCACCAAGTAATTTTGTACTAGTTAGTGTAATATTCTAAAACCTTTTACATTTGTGGGGGGGAAAAACACCTATAATGAAGAAGATGGAACAATTTATCGACATATCAAGAGATTCAATGCTAAAATTTAAATTTAAGCTAGAACACCAAAATTTTAGGTTGCCAATTCTTGCAAAATACGCAGAATTTCTCACATAGCTGTGAACATTTTAATGCCATTCACAAAAATGTATTTAGTAAGTGAAAAATATTTCTCAACGCGAGTGTCTACAAAAACAAAATATAAAAACGAATTAAACGCGGAATATGAAATGCTACTGCACATAATTTCCAAGGGCCGACAGTTTGTGTAAAAAATGTGAACACATATCTCAGTTACTAAATATGATGCATGCGCAGGTGACATTTGGATCACAAATTAATATTATCAATGAATAAATAACATTAACATTACATCATAAAATTTTCTAATAAGAAATAAAAATTTTTAAATTTTCTCTTCATATAACATCAAAAATATATGTTTATCTATATACTTTAAATATTATTTTAAGATATATTCTTTTAAGTGTGGAATGGGATTCCCCAAAAACCAGTGCCGAATTACTCATTAGGTGGAGTAGGTGATTGCCTATGGGCCCCAAAATAAAAAAAAAAACAAATATGTCAGCCGTGAACCCAATTCATACTAAAGAAAAACTAAACTCATCAGAGCAACATCAATTCACCATTTTATTCCAGAGAAATCTATCTACTACATTCTTTTGGCTCCTTGCCAAAGACAAGATACACAAGCAGCTCGTTTAAACCATTACATCATGACGTCACCAATGAGTAATATAATAAATTTACCGCGTGACCCTGACACCTTCCCCCTGAGAGTCATATTAGATCCGAAGATCAAATATGGCTAAAACAACCTAAGGGTCACACGTTACATACACAAAAAAAAAACACTGCTTAAGCACTATCTTAAGATTATACACTACATAAAAAACCAACACATAAAATTTTACACAAATATACTACTTAACTTAATTATCTAAAAATAAAGCAAAAAGAAATGTTTTAAAGTTCAATTATTCTTAAATCTTCTAAAAGTTCTTATTTAACTACGGTAACACTTACAGTCTGGATAGCGCATCTGCATTAACTAGTTTTGATCCTTTCATGTGACTTGCTTCAATGTCATGGCGTTGAATTGCCAAAGCCCACCGCTGTAATCTCGGACATTGGGATGCAGCACTAGTAAGAAACACTAGGGGATTATGATCGGTTAGTAAGAATATCTTTGCTCCGCACAGTAAAGTTTCAAATCTTTTCAGAGCCCAAATAATAGCATACGCTTCCCTCTCAATTGTTGACCACTTTTGTTGGCTTGGATTCAGTTTCTGGCTCCCGAAAGCTATGGGATGAATGTTGTCTTCTCCATCCGACTGACCTAGACGACATCCGACCGCCGTCTGAGATGCATCCGTATGCAAGTAGTACGGTTTATCTATGTCTGGGACTTGCAATTCTGTAATTCCACATAGTGCTGTCTTCAACTCCTTGAAAGCATTTTCAGCCTCCTTGCTCCATGGAATCTCATTAGGGACTTTCTTTTTCGTGAGCTCCGTCAATGGTAGAGCAATTTTTGCAAAGTTTGGAATATACTGTCTATAAAAATTGCATAATCCTAATGCGCTTCTCAGTTGCTTCTTGGTCGTTGGTGCCTCTAAGTTCTGAATCGCTTTTATTCTTTCTTTATCCGGTGAATGTCTACCTGAACCAATGACATGTCCTAAGTATTTAACTTGTCGTCTTGCAAACTCACACTTTCCTAAATTCACTGAGAAGTTAAAATGCTCCAATCTTTTGAAAACTTCTTCCAGATGATCTAAATGTTCTTCCCATGTATCAGAGAATACGGCTAAATCGTCGATATACGCGCATGCAAAGCCAGATATAGTTTGGACCACTTTAGACATGGCTCTTTGGTAGGTTGCAGCAGCGTTTCTTAACCCAAATGGTAATACATTCCACTGGTACTGTCCTCGATGAGTACGGAACGCTGTTAGATGTTTGCTGCTGTCTTCCATTGGTATAGACCAATATCCTTTCAACATATCTAGAACAGTAATAAATTTTTTCTTCCCTACTAAGAAATTCAACTCCATCATATTTTGCATTGGATATGCGTCCGGTACGGTAAGAGCATTCAAACTTCTGAAATCTATGCATAACCTAAGTGTTCCATCCTTTTTATGAACACATACTACTGGGTGTGCTATTTCACTTACAACAGGTTCAATCAGACCTAACTCTAACAATTCGTCTATCTGTGCGTCTACTTTCCTCTTTAAGTTTTCCGGTATCTTATAAGTTTTGGGTTTCATCGTTTCCTCCTCAGACTTCAGTTTTATCACGTGTTCACCAACTTTAGCTCTTTTAATTTTTCCAGAAAACAACCTTCTGTGTCGATGTAAAAGATCTTTTAGTTGATTTTGTTGCTTCTTAGATAAGTAATCCAACTTCACTATGTCCAATGCTTCATCATTCTTCTCAGCAGCAGGAACTGTTGGCGTTTCATATATCTCACCAAATTCATCATCGATATCATAAACAACTCCAACCGTTTGAACTCTCGCTTTGTATTCTCTAATCTTGTTAACATGCAGTAATCTTAAGTTACCTTCAGGCATCTGCAAATAATATGAATTAGCTTTTACTCTTTTAACAACTTTAACTGGACCTGTCCATCTAGAATATAGTTTATTCGTTGAATCAGGTATCAAAACAAGCACTTGATCTCCTGGTGCAAATTCTCGATGTTTCTTTTGCCTGTTATAATACTTAGCGTAGTTACCTTGTTGCACATCACTTGTTAACTTTGCCTCGCGGGTTGATACTTCTAACTTTCCTTTTAATTTTTTCAAATAACTCTCTACTGATCCTTTCATATTCAGAGGTAATAACGTGTTTCCAGTCCAAATTGACTTCAATATAGACAACGGACCTTTCGGCTCCCTTCCATACATTAGCAGAAAAGGTGGTACACCGGTAGTTGCATTGGGAACTTCCCGATAAGCCCATAGTAAAAACGGTATATGCCTATGCCAACTTCTTCCTTCCTCTCTAATAATGTGATGCAACATGTTCTTGAGAGTCTGGTTCCATCTCTCAACTAACCCGTTTCCTTCTGGATGGTATGCTGTCGAAAAACGTGGGCAGGCTCCTAAAATCTTCAAAAACTCTTGCGTTAAACTTGCAGTAAAATTTGTCGCATTGTCCATTACGATCACTTCTGGAATGCCTGTTCTACTGAATATTTCGAGCAGTGCTTCACATGTACTCTTAGCCGTTAGTGACTTGAGCGGGACTGTGCTTCCGGCCATCTGGAATGCTGATCCATCAAACAAAGTATATATCTATGTCTCTGTGACGATACTGGATCTACAGGACCAACTAGATCAACGTTTACCACTTGGAACGGCAATTCAGGACGAGATACAGGTGTTATTGGAATTTTGTCAACCGAACGAATTACTTTTCTGCACTGACAACCATGACAAGAACTACAATATGCTTTAATCTCCTTCACCATTCCTGGCCAATAAAATGAAAACTTGATTCTCTGAATTGTTTTATGAGCTCCTAGATGTGCTCCGAACACTGATTCATGTGCAATTTCTAGTATCTTCCTCTTCCTAATTTCGGGAATCACTAACTGTTTTATCCTATTTCCGCACAACAGCTCTTCATGGTACAGGATATCGTTTTCTATCACATATCCTCCTTTTTTTCGCTTAGCAAAATTCCATGCTTCTTGAAGAGTATCGCAACTCTTTTGCTGTTTCTTGAATTTCTCGGTGTTATTTTCATTCTCCTCATCATATTCTGTTATTGTTGTCTCCTGTTCTTCCTCCTCAGTATTTACACTTTCATCTAACAATTTTTTGGGGGAATCTGATCTTAAGTTTACAGCGGCTGTAAATCTGGGATTGTATATTCTCTCTTGTTCTAATAATGCTTCATAAGTTTCAGTATCTAATAATATATCAGCGTTCAGTCTGTCCACAGTTGCCACCACCGTTTTAATTACCGGCGTAATATACCCGTTCGTTACCAAACCAATATCCACTTCTTTTAGTTCAGCCTTTAAACAATCACCAATGCAGGCTGCAACATTTTATATCCTTTGTAATCGACTTCTTTCCCTACTACACTGCTTTTAAACACGCTAATTTGTGCACCTGAATCTACTACAGCTTCATATTCTACTCCACCATAAGAAATTTTTACTATTTTAAGATCAGACATTTTAAAATGAACTGCGCTGCATTTCTTATTTTCCATTAAAACTTCGCCATCGAATCTCGCTGTGACTACTTTGCTTTCATCCTCAACTACTTTGACTTCTGCCACTTGCACTTCAGATACCTTTACCTCAGCAACTTTACTCTCGGTCTTTTCTCTCCCATCTTTCTTATCCCTGCAAAATCTCGCAAAATGTCCTACTCGCCCACAATTGAAACATGTAACTGGTTTTTGGAAAGAATTTCGCTTATCGTATCCACTGCGGTTGTTAGATTCTTGTCTATATCCTTCACTGAATGTATGACATCTTCTATTGAACGTGCCAGGCCTTTCCCGATAGGAATTTCTATACGGTTGAGACGAGGTAGCTTTAGTGGCCTGATTATATTGCCTTGCGTTTTCATAATCATCTAACTTCTCAGCAAGATCGTCAACTGTTACAATTCTACCCCAATCATCAATAAAATGTTGTTGTATATCCCTGGATACTTGTTCCTTCATCTGTTCTACAATGACAAGTTGTTTCAGACTGTCAAAATTGTAGATATTTAGTCCCGAAATCCACTCATTAAAATAGTTCGCCAACTCAAATCCAAAATCTCGCCAAGTGTACTCGGTCGATTTACAATGCCTCTTAAATTTTATTTTAAATGCTTCTGGGCTCAATTTGAATCTTTTTAATAACATACTTTTTATATGCTCATAGTCATTTGCCTTTTCCTCAGGTTCCCTGGCAATCAAATTCGCCATTTCTAACGGCAATAGTCCAACAAGATTCGTAACCCAGTCTTCTTCTTTAATATGAACTCTTCGTGCTTGTCTTTCAAACAGTATTAAGTAAAAACTTATATCACCTTCTTTAGGGTCAAAAGTACGCATTAATTTTTGCAATCCAACTGGAACGTGTTCTTGTATTCTTTCATTCTGAGAGTCCATCTCTCTCCTAAAACCATTATTCCTTATCGAAGCTTCTATCCTCAACTTTTCTAATTCATATTCTCTTTCTTGACGCTTAATTTCATCTTCTCGACGCTTTATTTCATTTTCTCTTTCTTGACGCTTTATTTCATTTTCTCTTTCTTGGCACTTTATTGCTTCTCTTTCACTTATTATTCTGTGCAGTAATTCTTTCGCGAACGCCTCTTCATACTCTTCACTTGCTAATATCATATTTTTTAAAGCAGGAACTTTCATTTTTTCCGTTACAGTTTCTCCTAATTCTTCCGCCAAACACTTCAAATCTACCTTCAAAGCTCTTCCTAAAAACGCCATTTTACCAGCCGTTGGATATAACTGGAATTCACAATCTTCAAAACAGTTTCGATGTCGCCAAGCTTCACAACAGTTCGCAATTCTTATTCTCTTTCTTGAACCAATTCGAAATCCTCAATCTTCAAAACAGTTTTAAATCCTTAATCTTCGAAACGATTCGAAATCCATTTCGGTTTTCTCGCACAAATGTCAGCCGTGAACCCAATTCATACTAAAGAAAAACTAAACTCATCAGAGCAACATCAATTCACCATTTTATTCCAGAGAAATCTATCTGCTACATTCTTTTGGCTCCTTGCCAAAGACAAGATACATAAGCAGCTCGTTTAAACCATTACATCATGACGTCACCAATGAGTAATATAATAAATTTACCGCGTGACCCTGACAAAATATTTAGCTATTTTTTGCTGCAAGAATTAGTTTTTATTACAGATTCTAATAAATAATTAGTGTTTAGTTACATATTTTTTAATTCTTAGAGATTATCGGTTATTTTATTTGTGCAATGAAATATATTGCTAAAATGTTGCGTAATAAGATTATTAGGCTACAGGGCCCCGAGAACTGGACTGCCTAGGGATCTCCATGTCGTTTTATCCAACACTGCGGAAAACATCTTACAGTTTTAAGGGTTCCGTGAGTCGAAAAGTTTGATCACTGATCTTTGTCCAGAAATAACTCTTCCATGGACAAGATTCCCTGCTGTTTTACCCCCTCCCTCCCCTGAAAAAGAACTACCAATTTTACGATTGTGACCCCCCCCCTCCTACCCCATTTCTTAGCGAGCGTCGGCTTTCGCTGAGGGAGAATTTTGTTGAGAGGAGTACCCGAGAGAGAAATTTATTGCCCATCTTGGGAATCTTCAGAAAAATATTTGTGCCAAAAATTTCGCAAAAGTCAACGCCATCTAGATGTCATGTAAGATGTTAAACAACTGACGGGCTTCCCCTTAAGGGCTTACGTTTCAATATGTTTAGAAATATTGATGAATAAACTGGCGAAACTTTTCTCGAATAAAATCTCAATAGTTCTCAACATATTGATAGCAATGTTTTTTAAATAAAAAAAAATACCTTTAAATTGTAATTCATGCTTTCATTAACTTGATTTTTTAAGTGACTTAGGCCACTTTCAAAATAAACGGCTCATTTTTCTTTAATTTTCATTTATTACATCCGTTTATAAAAAACAAATTTCTATCTTGTTTTTTTAAGAATTAATCGCCTTTTCTCGGTTATTACTATTTTAAATCCGTTTGTAATAATTATTCACATTACATGTATAAATGATGTTTATGCAGTCAAACCTACTGTTAAATTGGAAGACGAGGCTTCATAACTGCTTTTAATAGTTGTGTCTTGCCACACTCGAGTTTCTGAATGTCCTTCATTCACCCAGGTCTCATCCAAATAATATATTGGCGCATTTTCTTGCCTTAAATTTCTAATTTTTCTCAAATAATTTCTGCGCCACAAAATTATATCTTGCCTTTCAAGAAGCATAGCCTGTCTTTTCCTTTTTCAAATTTGAACCCCATGTCCTTTAGTAATCTGTATAAGGTAGACCGGCTAACGTTCTTCGAAAAAATTTCATCATCTTCATTTACTTCCTTCAGAACTTTGGTTAATGTAGGAATCTCATTTTTTTTCGAAAACAGCCATGAATTTTTCACCGAATACACGACAATGTGTAGTCATATTTCACCAGCCTATTACGCTTGCCTACGACACCGGGTCGTTTTTTACCAGGAGAACTTACAGCACTTAATGCCTTCGTTTCTTTCTTCATACGGAAAACAGTTCTTTTCGAAACTCCAGTCAGTTCAGAAACCTTTTTCACGATTTTTCTGATGGATTCTCTTGCGGGTTTTCTTCTCGAAATCGAGAATAAACATTCAATATGTCCGCTTCGGATAGATTTTCCTCGCTTTGATGGTGTATACATCGAGGTTGGTGACATTTCTATCTCAGACATGTTTAAAATGTCAAAAAAAAAAACCAACAAGAACAAATATAGTATCACGAGATATCAAAATAGTACGTTGAACGATAGCAAAGACGCAAAGCGAATGGCGTTGATTTGGCGGGAATGCTTAGGTAAGTCCGCCAAGGATGTAATCTTGAAAACCGGTTTTTAGCCAAGTGAAGTTTCGTCAAATTGTTGCTTTTCAACTGTATTCGTTCACAGGTATTAAGGAATAAATGCTTTTAAGATGTTATTAACTTAAAATATATCCTTAAAATTACAATTTCAATAATACACGATACTTTTTAACAATTTTCTATGCATTTGCTTTCATTTAAATTCCAAAACAAGTTGGAACTATTTTTCAAGCGGATTGTTACATTTCCTACCCTTCCTAATGCTGCCAACTTAAGGTGAAACAGAGTATAACTATGCACGAGTGGTAGGGACCGTTATTATTCATTTAACGTGTTGAGATAAATATTATTCAATTCGTTGCCAACTAATGGCCGCTCAAGCCAAGTGAGTTAATAAACAAACAGAGATTTAATAAAATTATAGAACATATAATTTTTAAAATAATTAATTTTTAGATGAATTTTTTTATTTTATATTTATGCATTTGAAAAAAAAATTGTATTTTATGTAAACTAATATTTATATTGTAAATCTGGAAGCAATATCCTTGCAACATTCTCCAGTTTACCGGACTGGCAAATGTCCGTATTTCGGCATCAGACTAGTTGCAATTTTTTGATGAGAGCGCAGCTAAACCTAATGGAATAAAAAATTATTCTTCGAATTATTTGCAGAAAATTTCTGTACTTTAACGTAAAAGAACGAAACGTTCCAAAACAGACGCTTTGCTGTTACTGGGATAGTAGGTGCGATTACCGGTTATTGTTTTCGAGACGAAAGCAAGGTTTATATATTTTAAACCTACATGAACAAATTAACTTCCACAATTATAATTATAACTATGATACTATACAAGATCAATACATAAATTATTTTCGTTATAATAAGTGCAATAATAGTAGATGTAAAACTTGTCCAATGTTAAACATGGAACAATATGATAATACTTCTAATTTTTTCTTATGTAAGACCTTCAATTGCATCTATATGTTAAATTGTAAAATTTGTAATTTTAAATATATTGGCCAAACTAGCAATAATATCAATATTCGTTTAAACCTGCATAGATCAAATACCAAAAATTACAAATATAATAACAATAATAATTCTAAAATTGAAATCAAGCACTTTCATCTACATGGCTTTGAAAATGTTGAAATTTCTATTCTTAGAATAGTCCCACAAGCTAAAAATAGACTGTGGTGGAGAACCACTTCATTAAATATTTTAACACTATATATCCTTATGGTTTGAATACCATACACTTTGGTAAAAATGTGTTACTGAGCATTCAACAACATAATAACAAGGAATATTTTTATAATAGTGATAATGTAAGAAAAGTTAAACGAATAAAAAGAGGCAAAAGGAAGAAAAGAAATAGTAAACTACCAGTTGAGATTGCTCCTAAAATTAATGATTTATGTATTAACTTTGAAAAGTCTTTTAACATTAAACATATTAAATATTTCCCGTTTGGTTTGAACAAAAAAGAAATCAAGTATACTAAAGTTATCCTTGATAAGCATAATTTTCAAGATTGCCATGCCTTACATATTATTAAAGATATTATTAATTTTCTCATTCATAAATTCAATATAAAAGATAAAGATTTGGTAAATAGTACTACTGAGTATTGTACAATTTTATTCATGAATAAATCCTATAATAACATTAATTTTTCAAAAACATTTCATAAATATGTGCATTGCTTACCTATCAATAATGTTTGCATTAAAAAGGCTTTTAAATATAATAAAAAAATTGGTAGCTCAATTTTTAACTACAATAAGATTAATGATTTGCAAAATAATACCTTTCTTTGTAATTGTAAGGATTATCCTGAATTTATAAACGAGCATCACAAACATGTTGTAACTGGCAATTTAAATATTGTTGAAGATAATACTCTTAGGGAAATTATGTCAAAAGGTACTAGTTATAGATTAATGATCTCCAATAATAATAATGCCATAAAAAAACAAATCTCTAAAGATATTTGTAACTTCATTACTAAATTAGCAATTAAATACACTTTTCCTATTGAAGCTTTTAATGAATTTAAATGCAATGTTTTAAAAGAGTTACTGAAAAATAACTATAAAACTGATTGTGGATTAATTTACAAAAATCTTAAGCATCATATTGTAGAACTACAAAAGAATTTCATTATTGTTTATGTTGATAAAGTTCCGGGTAATTATGCAATTATTTGCAAATGGTTGTATGCTGATATGCTTAATAGACATTTTCATAATAATAATGCTTTTAAAAAATCTAATTCTAGCAATAGAGAAATTTTTAATCGAATTTCTGCTTTTTATAAAAAATTAGATTTACGCATTTCAGATATTAAATTCCCTCATATTTTCTTAACTCCAAAATTTCATAAAAATCCTATTAAATTTAGGACTATAACAAACGGCTTTAAAACTTATATTACACTTCCGGGTAGAAAGCTACAAAAGGTTATTCAATCCACATTAGACAGTATTGATAATTCGATTATAGTTAAGAATAGCTTGGATATCATTAAGTACATGCAAGATAAAAAAATTACTTCTATTCACACCTATGACTTTGAAGATTTATTTAATTCCATAGATATTGGGGATATGGTTAAAATTCTCAAAATAGCCTATAACAAATATTCTTTGAATAAAATAATTAAGTATGATAAATATCTTTCAATTATTCATCTAGTACTATATGAAAATTATATTTTTCACAATAACTCTTATTATCAGCAAATTAAAGGTCTTCCACAAGGAGGACCTGCGAGTAACTGTTTAGCCAATATTTATCTGCACTTTTATGAATATGATAACATTAGTATAGATTCTTGTTACTTTTTTAGATACATAGATGACTTAATCATCTTTAGTAATATAGTAAATTTTGTTCCTAGTTTTAAATATTATCCCCTATATCTGAAATTATTAAAAACCAATTATAATAATGACTCTGCAAACTTTTTAGACCTACAATTAATTGTTAAGAATAATATACTAATTAGTAATATTTTTGATAAAAGAGACTCTTTTGATTTTAACATTATTAAAATGCCTTTTTGGGAAGTAACCTACATCTCTATCTATTTTTAGAAATATCATCTTAAATTTTATAAAAAGAAATAACGATTTAGTCACAGATAATGATGTTAAGCAAAATAATTTTAAGCTATTCCGCAATAATTGCTTGGAATACAATTATCCAAGTAACTTCATTTTTAAATATATGTCTAAATTATCTCTCTAATTCTCCTTTTCAAAGTTTAAGTATTATTCTTTGTTTTTTTCTCTTCTGTTTTTTATTATTTTCAATTTGTTTTAGTTTGCTTTGTTTAATTACAAAAAAAACTATCCAGGTGGCGCCACTAATTTTTGCGTCTGGCTTTATCATCTTAACACGCCATTTTTAACGATCATTTAGCGTATTGTTCTCGTACGTACAGTTTTTCCCGCTCTCCGGTTATTTGCATTTTTTCATGTAAGTTTTTGCTTCATTATTCCTTTTCAAAATTATTTTTATTTGTATTTTGTTAGGATTCATTTCCTTTCATATTTTCTATTATTTTTATTTTATTTTTCTTTTGGTTGCAAATTACACGTGGTTGGTTTTAGGCCTAACTTTTCAATATTGGTATGTTTTTCTGTTATGTATAAAATTTCTGCTGAACAGGGAAGGTAGGATCCATAAAATATATTTAACCCTAATTTTGCTGGTCCTAATTCAGCAACAGCTTTAGAAATCATAACAGGTCTTAATTTTAGTCTATTGACTCTTTTGGCTTCTTACATTTTAAAGTTCTAATTCTGTTCCATGTTATACATACGCTTAGTTAATTCTTCTATAATAGACTCTTCCATCATTTTTAAAGTGTGTTTCTTTAAATCTGGTTTAAATCTTCTAGCTTTGTTAGTGATATTATTTTGTATTATCAATTTTATTATGCCATGTATTTCTTTTATTTTATGTTACTATATATATACATATATATGTGGGAATTTCCACATAGACGGCACTATAGAGGGCGCTGGCGACGTGAGCCACCAGCGAGCGAACTGACTAGAGGGAGATTAGCGAGCGAGAGGTCTAGACGAGGAGGTCAGAGCCAACGCTGCTAAGAAAAAAGGAAAGCAACCGGGATCTAACTGGCCGTGTAGGGACCAAGTGACCCGATGCTGGAAGGACAGTCACGTGAAGGTGACACATCCATCATCTGAATGCCATACACGTTGTGAACCGTGGTGTGATAATTGTTAAGTGAAGAGACTGAGAAACTATTGTTGAATACAGAGAAGAAATAATCGAAACGCTGTCAATAATATATCTGTATAGTAGAGTGTAGTATGTAATTGTCCACATTAAACGTTAGTATTAGTTAAAAACAGTGTAGTTCATTGTGAATACCCCTAGAACTCCGTGTCATAACCCCACATAAAATGGGTGCTTGGCCGGATGATGGAACTGTGTGGACTATCAGGACTATTGATATCGCGATGTGGACTGTGAGGACATTAAATTAATAGTGCGCTGTGAAAAAAAAAAAACTGTTCAGGACTTTCGCAAACCGAACGGAACATTCGAACTCTGACTGTGCTTTTGAACGGATAAACTCAAGTGATCCTTTTCCTGATTGATACAGCTCAACAACAACAAAAAAAAAGGTAAGATACCTTTTTATACTCTTCTATTGTGATTAAAATGTCGTATCATAAATGTACAAGAAAAGAGGACTTGATAAATGTGCTCAATGAAATTGGGGAGCAAGTTTCCTCTAAAGAAACAATTTTCGAGCTAAAAACTAAATTGGAAAATTCAAAACTGTTTAAAGATGACCCTGAATTTGTAATGAATATGATAAATTTGTCCATTGAGGATAGACAATCAAAAGCCGAACAGCAGCTCCAAATAACTAACTCACAGCTAGAGCTAGAAAAAATTAAACTGCAACAGATGGACAGAGAAATTGAACTTCAAAAGGCAAAAGCTGAAGGAATGTAAACCCAGAAAAGTTTACAGGGGGAAACTAATTATTTAGAAAATTTAATTAAAAGTATAAAAACATTAACGATACAAATCCCAACAAAACCTGAAAATTTTGGTCTTTTTTTTCAATCGATAGAACGAGCATTCAAAATTAAAAATGTTCCAGATGACTTAAAATCAGAAATCCTGATTAATATTCTTGGTGAGAGGGCACATAACATTTTACTATACGTAAAAGATGACGAAATCAAAAATTATGAGTTAGTCAAATCATTAGTTTTAGAGAATTCCAACCCACTGCTCAGGAATGCTTACTTAATTTTAGAAAAGCCAAAAAGCAAACAGATGAAACTCATGTACAATTCGCTACTCGTTTAAGTGCTATGTTTCAATATACCTAAAAATTAGGAACGTTAATGATTTTAAATCCCTATTTGACTTAATGGTCAGTGATAAAATCTTAGACACTTTAGATCTAGAAACTGCTTCACATATTAAAATTTTGCAGGCGGATTCATGGCTTGTGCCAGATGAGCTAGGAAAAGCTTGCGATATATTTTTTATTTCGAAAACAGATCACTGCATGAATCGCGAAACCATAACAATGTTAAGAGTAAAAACGATAATGATGCTTACATTAAAAACCGCGCGAACATAGTAAATACTAATTATTTCCAGAGACAGTTCCCAAAACATAACCAAAGTGTAAAACAAGAAAAAATAATCTCGTGTTATGTGTGTGGAGGCCGCATTTTGCTAGAAATTGTGCGAAAAAAACGGCGAAGTCAGAAAATAAAGATAAAAGTGTAGGGCATACCATAAACCAAATTAAAACTATTTCTAATCAAAATGACTTTTTGTTTAATGAATTACAGTATGTAGACGTAATTGTTGATGATATCCCATTAATTGCCACTTTGGATAGTGGAGCCAACTCAGTTATCATAAATAAAAAGTACGTTTCAGCGAAAAAAAGAGTGCATTCTCAAATCACCCTAACCAGTTGTTTTGGCGAACGGAGGATTGCAAACGTTTCAGAATTTACAATCTCATTGAAAGGGGGGAAACACAAACCATCCCCGCGGCAGTGTGCGAGATCGAGGCAGAAATATTATTACCCTTAAGAGTTTATGAGTTCTTGAAAAGTGGATCAGAGGAAGCAAGGTCAAATGTTAGAATATGCAATCCGGTATGTTTAAAGGATGGAATAGGGGAACAGCAGATTGATGAGTCAGGATGTTTAGTTAATTCTGAGAGGATTATGGATAAGTCTAATTTGTTTTTGCTAAAGGTATCTGAGGCATACGAGGAATGTTCATATGATTTATCGCATATCTCGAATAGTAGATTAAGGAGTCAAGTACATACACTAATAAAACATTACAAACCAAATAAAACGAAATCTACTGCTTTGAAAATGAAAATAATTTTGTCAGATGAAAAACCCATTTGTCAAAGGTCACGTAGGCTATCTTTACTTGAAAAGCGCGAGGTTGAAAAACAAATAGAGCTGTGGTTAGCACAGGGAATAATTAAAGAAAGTTGTTCAGATTTTTCGTCTCCTATTGTGGTGTGTAAGAGAAAGATGGAACGATGCGTTTGTGTATCGATTATAGAAAGCTAAATAAAAAAATAATCAGGGACAGATATCCACTTCCTGTAATTGAAGAGGTATTAGATATAAATTAGGGAACGGTAGAGTATTTTCGACGCTAGATTTAAAGAATGCATTTTTTCATGTAGATGTTGATGAAACAAGTAGAAAATATACCGCGTTTGAACAGAAACAGGTCAATATGAATTTTTAAAAGTGCCATTGGTTTATCTATTAGCAGTAACTATTTCCAAAGATACATTAATTACGTGTTAGAGACTATTAAGAGACGGTACTTTAATTATTTATTTAGATGATATAATAATTCCGGCAATAGATGAAAAAGAAGCTTATGAAAAATAACTCGTGTGTTAGAAATCGCTTCCAATACGGCCTTGAATTAAATCTAAAAAAATGTCAGTTCTTGCAAGGAAAATTAATTTTTAGGGCATATAATTCAGAACGGTACAATTCAACCTTCATCGGAAAAGACAGTAGCAGTCTGTAACTTTCCAGAACCTAAAACCGCGAAAGATGTTCAGAGTTTTCTTGGATTAACAGGGTATTTCAGAAATATATTCATTCATACGCTATAATATAACCCCCTTAATGATTTATTGCGAGGAACAAAACCTTTTGAATTTAATCATGAACAAAAATAGCTTTTCAAAATCTAAAGAACGCGTTATCAAATGAACCTGTATACATCTTTTCAAGGAAGGCGCAAGTTAGAGCTGCATACAGATGCATGTAAACTCGGTTAGTGCTGTGCTTTTACAACAAGGTGAAGATGGAAATTTCTATCCAATCCATTATATGAGCAAAAAGACTTCCATTCAAGAAGAGAAATTGTGCAGTTATGAACTAGAAGTACTGGCGGTTATCGAGGCTCTGAAAAAATTTCGAAACTATCTCCTGGGAAGAAAATTCCTAATTCGAACGGATTGTGCAGCATTTGCGAAAACTCTAGACAAGAAAGTTGACACCAAAGATTGCTAGATGGTCGATTTTTCTACAAGAATTTGATTACGAGGTAGTCCATCGTCCTGCAAAACAAATGCAACACGTAGATGCGTTGAGCAGACATCCCATTATGCTAGTGACTAGTGATGAATTGACACACAAGATTGTGAACGCTCAGGAAACTGATGAGTAATTAGAACCATTAAGCAGCTGTTGCATGAAGGCAAAACTACTGAATTCACCATAAAGAATAATATTTTATTTAAACT
>BMAO01011539.1:0-16814 GCA_019973975.1 Trichonephila clavata | reverse complement strand
AATCTAACATATTAATTTACACACATATTTTATAAAAATTATTATAAGTAGTGTTATATTCTGATGTAGAACATTTAACTTGGAAAGAAAAATAGGAAGTTATGAATTAAAGTGATTGTATTTCTGTTGATTCAAGTGAAGGAAGTTCTGAAGATGTAGTTTGTATGGAAGTTGATGTATTTGTTGAACATGAAGATGAAGAGGGTATAATACTAAACTGCAGATATAAAGACCAAATACTATGATACTACGAGGTACAATATCAAACATTATGATGGACACCTGTGAAGTAAAAACTGAACTATCACTTTTTTTTATGTTCAATATGACGGAATCAGATATCTACCTCAATTCATTACACACAAATTTGCATCAAAATGTAGATATGAAGGTCACAAATCTAGAGAACTCAAGTTTTTTTTTTTTTAGTTTTTTTATAATAAATGCAAGTATTTTTTGTACTTTTGGTTATAAAAAAGTAAATAATTTGAAAAATTTCATTTATAAACGTAATTACACATTTTTTAAAAGACTTATAAGATGATTCATTAAAGTATATGTAATTGAAAAAATAGGTTTAGATTGTTGCATTTAATGCCTGAGATGCACAAGTGTATATCTCTCAACATGAGCAAGATAATATTTTCCTTGCATTTGTACTTATATATCGATACTATAAGAAAATTGAACCTACAAAAAATGTTTCCTTTATTTAAAATTGTCAGGCTTGAAGAGGTTACAGAAAATGTATGGAATTATTAAAATTTCTCAGTACCTATAAAATTAATCTTCCGAAATACAAGAAAAAATGCATTTCTTACATTATTGAGTTACTTATCACTCAAATGAATTACCTCGCGTCTAGGTTACTTAGAAATTTGTTATTAAAGCATTTGTTATTAAAAGTTTGTTCATAAAGGAATTTTTGGTAACGATGAGGGGAGTAGATGGCTCTAAAGCCCTACTGTCTAGCTCCCAATGTTACATATCTGAAAGACAGTGACTCGAGGTTGCCACTACACTTGCAGTCAGTAGCATAACGGAGAATATTAGGGCCCCCTTGCAAAGTGAGGATTTGGGCCCTCTAGAACTCTGGCCCCCTCTGAGAGTTGAGCGGGTATAAGTTACGCCACAACTTGCAGTAGTCAGCCAGACACAAAACTCTAAGGAACAATCAAAAACACTATAATCAACTAATTATTTTTTGATTGCTGGACTAATTCAGTGTTTAAGGGTAGATGAAGATAAATTATCTAATAAAAAACTAAAGTCAATTCCTTTAGGTGAACAAAGTAAAATTTTATTTTAGTTCCTACTTGTTAAATAGTTACAATTTATATAAATATGTATACATATGACAAAATCTAAGTATTGAGTGACAAAATAGAAAGCGATTTTTCTCGTATTTTTTCCCCATTTTCCTTTCTACATAGGGTTTTTTATACTTTTTTGTTTGTTTTACTACTTATTCATTAATTAAATTTAATTTTTCTTATAAAATAGAAGCCCAGTAGCTGAGTGGCTTGTACATCGCGCTTCTACACCACAGGTCTGAGGTTCAAACCCCGGACTGGACAAGGTTGACTCTATCTTTTATCACTTCAGTGGGTCGATAAAATGAGCACAAGCTTGCTTGGAAGCTTAACACTGTGGATTTCGCGTCAGACTGACCACCTGCCTGGAACGTCTATTCATGCATTTCAGAGCCCAAGGCCGCTTATACTGAGTGGGGCACAGTAGACCTTATCCTCATGGGCTGTTGTGCCCCTGAGTTAAGTTAAGTTAATAAAATAGAAAACACATTTCTACACATTAGGCCATCCTACGTGGGATTCAACCCAACGACTTTTGGATTAGAAACACACTACGCGCCATCTATTGCACAACCGGGCTGGGACACAAGGAACGATTTCCCTTTCTACATATTCTACTGGACTATTATTTTTGTTTGTTAATATTTATTCAATGTTTGATTTTATAATGAATTAATATTTAAAAAAACTGTATTAACATCAAGTGTCATCAACTACAAGTTTAAAATATATACTTGAACTTGAGTAGATAATAGAAAGTATTTTATTAAAGCTTACAAATTTGAACAAGATATATATATTTAAATATATATAAAGAAATCACACAATTCTATAACTAAGCAAAAATTCGAAATTATTGAATCCTAGTATCTCTCCATATGTATACATACTAATAGTAAGAATTGAAAAAATCAAAATACACTTACATATAAGCATGAAAAGAATTGCAGTTACTTTGACGATGAGTTTCTAAATAAATTGAGCAGACAAATCGAATCCAATGTACATTAAAATCTGGACGGTGATTATTTCATGATGCTAACAACTTTAACAGTAAATAAATGCCTAAAATCTATATAAATAATTGCTGATTGAATCACTAAAAGCTCAAACTAGTTATGTAAATCTTAGCTAACACACTTTACCCCAGCAAAACTCTAATTCTATATACTACAAATAATCTGTATTTCTCGTTTCCACTCTAAGGAAGTACTAGAAAATTTTTTAATAAATCTTTAAAAAAAACAAGTTAGTTCTTCAGGAAACCTCACACGATAACCCACTACAATTTTACTATTATCTATTGTTAGTAAAACATCCTATAGTTTTAATAACAAACAAATAAACTACGTACTACGTATAATTTGTTTAAACTTGATCACAGAAATATGTGTGATTCGTAACAAAAACCCAAATTTTTACAGGAATATATATTTGCATTAATGTGTAATTTTACACTCATTTATTTGAATTCTCTGAAGAGATGAAAGGTTAAGCCAACCTGCCCAGATCGGATGGTGTGAACCACGAACCTGTGACGTGGCACACTACCACACGCCTCTAAGCTAATATAATCCAATACTTGCGGTCCATGGCTACTCTCGTATGCACCAGCAACTTGGCGAAAATATAAATATAAACTCATTCGATCGAAGCTTGTTAATCACTTTCCACTACACCTGTTACCTAGCACGGTCGACTGACCACCGTTGAATGTTTCTAGTTTAGTTTGATTAATAATGCTGTATTAAATAAAAGTTATGTTTTAGTAAAGGCTCGTCCAACGTTCAGTAACATATTTTAAAAAGAAATTTAAAAGCAACACTTGAAGGCTTGTATAGGTTTTCTTTTTGTAATGGATATTAATGCATTTTCACTTTTAAAACCGTTACTTTTTATTCACAATAAATCTTTGTTGGGACCGAATTTAAAATTTACGATTCAACTTGAGAAGTTCCAGGCACACAAATTGACGATCTTAATAATTGTTGTGCCTTGTTTCGCAGCTGTGTTCGAAAAACAGAAGATTTGTTAGCAATAATGCCATTGAATATGACTTTATTTGCAATTTGAGATCAAAAATATATGTCTTATGACTACATAGTTCATTTTAGCTTGTCATTAAAAAAATGACAACATCAAAACTATGTTCCAAACAAGTTTCCAAAGTTAATTTATATAAATTAATTTTGGATTTTTTTTCCAGATAATTTTCTATTGCAAATTGAAATAAATGTATTTCAATGATCGCACCTATGATTTAAAACCGTGACCCACATTTTTATATTTTAGAATATAACTAAAACTCCATATTGAGACTAAAATTATTTTAAGAAAAACATATTAATACCTAATTCTAATTTTTAACTCCAAATTACTTAAGTTAAGAAATAAATTAAATTGTTACATCAGTATGCTGATATTAAAAATGTTAATTATTTTACTTTATTATATTCATTTTTAAAAATAGTTATTTCAGATTTAATTTTATCTATTTTAGTATGTGTTTAAAAATTTGATAATTATTCGGATACGGAGTTATTTTTAAGGCATTTTTTTAAAAAAATTGACTCGTTCTTCAGTAAATTTGTTATAAAGTATATATGTGCAAATGTAAAAGCAAATAAAATAAAAAAAAGATAATTTTAATAAAAAAGCAATCTTTTTTTACAGAAAAAAAAAATGCTTTATTGTTTATAATAAATGCTACAGCAAAATGAAACCAGGAAAGGGGTTTTATTTTATTTGACAAAACATGTTACAATTATTATTTTTTTTTTAACTGAATGCCTAGCATCATAAATATTGTGCTTTATTTACATACGTACATTAAACAGGAATTTTAAATGAAACTTCTCTGATCTGCAATAGATGGCGCCAGATGAAACCGATCGGAAAAACAAGCACGTGTTTCCTGAAATGAACTGACAGCAGCTTTTTTTCTAACTGCAAGCAAAAAATTATACCTGGAAGGAAACATTACAAATAAAAAACAAAATAAAAAAGAAGAGCTTCTTATCCCACAAACGGACATTCTTTTTAAAAAAAAATATGCATATGTTTCTTGTTAATTTAAAACAAAATTAATTTTGTCTAAATAAAAAAAAATATCAAAGTGCAATATTAATATGCCTTACGTTTTGTGTTTGGAACTAATAAAGTTTATTGTAATTTTATACTTTAAAATTAGAAAACTCTTTTTGACAGTGAGAATATCTTTATTTCATGAATTCTAGTATTTTAAATAATAAATATCGTAACATGTATTTAATTTGATTCGTCTGGGATCTCATTCTCTATATGCAACATCAGTTTGAGATTATTTTTCCTTTTTTTACTAAACCGAACGGCTTCTTTTTTTAATTTTCAAATGAATAAGTAAAATCTGAATATAGTTTGAAAAATAAAGAGAGCAATTACAGTTCGACAATTATTTCATGCGAGAATATTTTATAATTTTAGTTCATGTACGCCTATATAATCAAATAATTTATAATATTACATATATATATATATATATAGACAAGAGCGTTTTAAAGTAAGGAATTGTCATTTAAAAATGCTTTATTTTTCTTGTAAAAAAGCATTTCTTATTTAATTGGCTTGCGTTTTATTTCACAATTTCATGATTTGCCACTTGCAACTCTCTCTCTTTATATATATATATATATGTGTGTGTGAGAATACTTTGAAATTCTATTAATTTAATTTGGTTTTTCCCACCGAGTTGCAAAGGAGAAGGTTGGCGCCTTCAAACTATTTTTTTAGCATTTATAAATTTCGTGCACCACGCAATGTATCACACAGGGGCATACAACACAGACAGAAGAAAGGGTTACAACACTGACATAAATGCCTTTTCCGCGACTCGAACAAAGTCCTTATAGCACCGCAGTCAGCTTCACTAACCAATATACCGGATGTGTGGCTTCAAAATAGTTTAACCCCACTTATTCTATCCTAAGTCCAAAATTGATTTTTGACTGGCTTGGTTCTTTTTTTTTTGTATTTATTTTTTAGATTTGTTCTTCTTGTTTTTCTTTTATATTTTTGTTATGTTCTTTGTTCTTATTTATTATTTCTAGTTTTTGATATATTATATAAATTTCTTCTATATATATATATATATATATATTAGACAAAAATAACAATAACCAATTTAAAACAATGATATAACAAACGTACTCAAGAGTGAAAATAATTAACTATCAACATCATTTTTACTAATGCATTGGGGCCTTTTTTAGAAATGAATTCCGATTTTTTAAGTTTAAAAAGTAACATTGGAATAATCAATTAGTATTTATTTTATTTTCTGTTCATAGGAATCTAACAATAGTTGTTTTTCTTACAATTGTGCATCGATTGAAATGGCGGAAAAAGTACCTTTTGATAAATTCTCTAATTAAAATGTGTTTTTTTTTCATTTTATTATATTTATAAATGTAGTAATTGAATGTGATCCGTCTTTTTGTTTACTCAGCAACAAGTGTTTTTATTTATCTACCTACGAATATTTATGGAAACTGAAGGGGAGTTATGAGATTTTCTTAAGGAAGATCTTTTGCTGCAATGAAAAAAAAAACGTGTTTTTATTTGGTATCATAAAAATAAAAACTTTCTATGTATTAATTCAGAAAAGAAAAGAAAAATCAGCTCATTCAAATGAATTTTTTTTCCTAAGTGACTCTAATTATAGATGATTAAAAAACGAAACTAAATTCTTTTAGGTGTTGAAATTTTAAACTAATAAACAAAACAATTATACAATTAAATCGTTGTCCATGTTTTTTGCACCTTTTTTACGTACATAATATGACTTACAAATTATTTAATACTTTCCTTAAACTTTATTTTATTTGTAGCAAATTAAATTTATTTTGAGGTATGACAAATTTTCGGAAAAAGAAATATTAATGGATTAAATTATTATATGGAATATTTTTTTTAAGAATTTTCTTAAGCAAGAAGATTGTTGAAACTCTACCGAAATGTTTCCGTAAGCTTTAGAATCAAAATAAAAAAAATCGTATAGTAACATGTTATTTTTTTAATAGACCTATGTTTAACTTTACTTAAAATAATATTGCCTTGGAATCTATGGCCCCAATGAAATGGCGTGAAACTCATGTGGTTGACATGTTCACAATTTCGCAATATCTTTTTTTTTTTTTTTTTTTTTTATTGGAAAATAATGATAAAATCCCCGTGCACCACAAAGTATCACACAGGGCTTACAGAAGTAAGTATTAATCACATAATACAAAGGAAAAAAAAAAAAAAATAAAGAAAAAATAATAAATAAATAAATAACAAAAAATAACCCCTTGAGGTTAGGAAGCATTACAAATACTCATAACAAACTCACTGAACTTTTTAAAAGTACTTCTGGTGGAAAGCAGTTGAGGAAGATTCGGAGGCCAATTTACATTAAGTCCCTTGAATGCCAGTCTTAGGATATTCCGTTCTCCTTCAAACTTGGAACACAGAAGGAGCACATGTTCTACATTTTCCTCGCCACCAATATCGCAATCACAGGAAGATGACGGAACTAACTTAAATTTGTTCAAGTAGCTTTTAAAGTTGCCATGACCAGTTAGAAATTGGGTTATTTTGTTATTAGTATAAAAATGATGGCAGGACAGTCTCTTATTAATGGTTGGAAAAAATTTCTTTGTTACGCTCCCATTATTTGATGTGAGATATTCTTGGTTCCAAGACTTCACCATTCTTTCCCTCATAATCTTCTTGTAAAATGACTTAGGAATATTAACGGCAATGTCAATTTTGCGTTTGGTTGCAGCCTTGGCTAACCAATCGGCCCGCTCATTTCCAAAAATGTCCGTATGTCCACGAACAAATGCAAAATCTATTGAGATGTTTTTATCTTTTAGGTTTTTAAGTTGCTTTTGGATCTCGACGATTATGTTGTTAGATGAAGAAATACACTTAAGAGAATCCAAGGAGGAAAGAGAGTCTGTACAGATGAGATAGTCTGAGACATTATTTTGTTCAGTGATCCATTTAATGGCAAAGTTTAAACATAAAAGTTCAGCTACAAAAACTGTGCATTCATCACGAATTCTAAATTGAAAGTGCTCGGATTCTACACCACTCCTGAACACAACAAAAGCGAAACAAACTTTGCCAGCAATTTTACTACCATCAGTATAGCAAATAACAGGGAAATCATCAGTATTTTTCTCATTGTGCTTAATAATATTGATGGAATTTCTCTCTGAAGGATGAGGGAGAAAAAATGGAGACATAGTACAATCATAATTAGAGATGGAAGACGAAGCGAGATTTTCCCTAAAAGCGATATTATGAAGAATAGCAATGTCGATTGGAGGGAATCCAGAAATAGCAAAAACTGACTCGTAACTTATAGTACGATAACCGCAAATGACCCGCAAGAGGTTCCTTCTTTGTATGCGTCGCAGATATTTATAATTCATCTTCCTTTTAAGTGCCTCAACCCAAACTCTAGAACCATACATAATGAAAGGTTCGATTCCTTGCTTATAAATGATCGAATGTATGTTGAAATTTATACCGAACGAGTTGCGTGCAATGCGATTTAGTCCACGCTGTAATTTGTCACATTTCTCTGATACGTAATTTAAGCGCTGCTTCCAAGAAAATTTAGCATCAAGAAGAACCCCAAGATATTTCATTTATTTTACTATAGTCAAGGGAGCACCATTGAGATGCAGCTGAAATGCATCATAGCAAACGTTTCGTTTTTCAATAGCCATGACTCTGGTTTTAACAGGATTAAAATCCAACTTAAAATTCTTTGACCAGTCAGAGGCGATGTTCAAAGTTTCCTGTGCGTGTAAGAAAGTCTCATGAAGATCCCTACCTTGGAAACAAATTAAAATGTCATCAGCAAAAGCTATGGTTTCACAGCAGGCAAGATCATTAAGTTTAACTAGAAGATCGTTGATAATGATATTCCAAAAGATAGGCCCAGAAACTGATCCTTGAGGACAACCCCTTTCAAGACAACGGATTGCAGAAGTCGAACCCAGTTGCATTTTAGCCATTCTGTCATTTAAAAAGTCGGCAACAAGTGAAAAAAGATTTTTCGGAATTTTCGCTTTCTTAAGAAGATTCAAAATGCAAGGCCACCATGCGTTATCAAAAGCACCTTTTATATCAAGAGAAATCAAGATTGAGTGTAAATGCTTATTTTTACCTCTCTTAACAATCTCATTCAAACGTAAAAGAGCGTCTTCAGTGCTCTTATGAGGGGTAAAACCATACTGATCACTAGAAAGAAAGTCTCCATGGCGCAGATACCAGCAAATCCTGTTAACAAGAAGTTTCTCCAGGCATTTACCAAAAGTTGGAAGCAAGCTTATACATCTAAGGTTATCCAAATGAGGAACTCCAAACTCATTTACTTTGGGGATGAGAATCACCTGGGCAATCTTTCAAACCCGTGGAAAAATACCTAAATCAAGACAAACATTAAAAAGTTTATGGAGAAAAGAAAGGAATGCTAAGTGGAACTGTTTAATAATTTCATTTGAAATAGAGTCCGGACCAGGTGATTTATTGAGCTTCAGCATAGAAAGAACTGTATTAACTTCATCACAGGAAAAGGAAGGATCGAAAAATGAAGAGTAACCGGTATACGCGGCATTACGATAGTCTTTCTGAAAGTTATTGTCATTTGCCTCTGAATCAGAAGGGAAGGATTTTTGAAGCACAGCATTTATTGTTTCATCTAAATAGGAGGTTGTTTCTTCTGTGGGTAGTTTAATACCAGTTATTTCAATTTTTTTTCATAAATTCTCTTTTAACGCCATATGTATAAACCTTCTTCCACACATTTTGAGCGTCAATGGTCAAAAGAAATTTCTTCCAAGAGTCAGTTTTAGCATCAGTAAGCATTTGATTGTAATCTTTTCTATAATCAAGATATTTATTTCTGTATAACTCTCTAACAATTGGATTTTTACAACGTTGAAATCTACGCCTAGATGCATTAAGCCTCTTCCTCGCACAGCCAATCTCGGTAGACCACCAAGGGACATTATGCTTGCTAGTCTTCTTAGTAGGCATAGAGTACAAGCATGCCTGATAAATAATAGAACCAAACTCTTCAATGACTGTGTTTAGGCAAGAACTATTAGAGCAACTGTTAAGAATATCAAAAATATGAGTTATACGAGAAAAACAAAATTTCCGAAAGCGACACCAGTTTGCTTTCTTTGTATTGAACATAACAAAAGGAACATTTGATGTATCTCGCAGGACCGTGGATAGACAAAACTCAAATTCAATCATCACATGATCAGAAAGGGACTCGTTTTCCGAAAGACACCAAATCGAATTATCCTGGAGTAGATCCGAACTAACAACTGTGACATCAATATAGCTCGTACTCTGAGTTGCTCGAAAAGTAGGCCCACAATCTTCGTTGATTATAAATAAATTGTTGGCAGAAATAAATTCACATAACTTATCTCCTCGTGCATCTGAATAGGGACTAAACCATAATTCAGATTTGCTGTTGGAGTCCATACAATTTCGCAATATCGTGGTTAAATTCGTAACGGAGATATTATTTAAGTACTTATGCTATCGAAAATAATGAAATTTAATGACGGAATATTAAAAAAAAAGAAAAGTTTTAATTTATTATACTATTGTACAACAGAATAGGATCAAAAATGTTATAACATATTAGATTTCGATCGGTTTACTTCAAAACATGCAATGCAAGTGTTAAAACTTAAATTTTAAATTTATTTCTTACAGCGCATTAAAGCGGTTAATGAATAAAGATTGTTATTTAAATCCTTCGTCTTACAACTTAATTGCTTAAATTCTTTAGGTAAATATAATTTTTAGATTTCCAAAGAGTACTATTAAAGATTAATCTTATTTTTAACAACATATTCTCTCTCTCTCTCTCTATATATATATACAATGTACACGAATGTCGAACTTATGGTCACAAATATGTTTTTCGTTATAATTTAAATTGCTTAAAAAAACTTTTTATAATGTGTATTTTATATAGTTTGAAGAAAGGATAGTACAATATCAACTTTAACATTTGAAAAAGATGCTGTTTAGCGTTGGTTTTTGCAGAATTACTGGATTGAGATGGTTTAAGAAAATTAGATTTTTTCTGCAGTTTTGTGAATATTGCATTAAAACAAACAAGTAAGCCTGTTAGCAGTGACAATGAATTCTCATATTTGTTGAGATGATTCCTCGAGATGGAGAGACATTCACAGTCTTGAAGTTGACCAGACTCAAGCGGAGGTGGCTTGATAACTACAAGTGGCCCGAAAGTGATATCGCAGCTGTGGAATCAATTCCAAACAATTGGTACTGTCAACAGGTAGGTCGGCCAAGGTCACCACACAGCATGAACCTTTGCACCGGACCACTATTTGATATACAACGGTTCCTCAACTTAATCCTCACCTTGCTGTTGTGTGTGGAAGATAAATTTCTAGCCAAACGCTCACTGTCGTGTTGCAGATGCAGTCCTTTACGCTCGGAGTCCATTCTTGTATGTCCATTTGACTGCATTCAACAGGAAAGACAGGATAGCTGTGGAGCAGAAAACATCATTGATCGACACCACAAGAATGAAGGTGTGTTATTTTCAGTGATGAATCGAAGTTTTTAAAACACAGTGATTCTTTTGGATTCTTCAACTGGAGAGAAAGTGGAACTCGCTTTCATCTCTACTACCTAATAAAAGTCAACAGATTTTGCCGCAAAAGAATGATGGCATAATGCATGGCAGTTGAACACGCCTATACATTTCAATGCGAGTACTGTCAACTCATAGCGCTATATGAAGAGAGCGCTGGGCAAATAGCGCTAATAGCGCTTTTTCGTTATATCGCCAAGTCTTAAATTAATTACCTATTTCTTTCGAGGAACAAATGGCCCAACACAAAACACTTTCAACACAGATTGCCTAAGGAAATCATTTTTAGTTTTGATGAGATAAAAAAAATATGTATATATAATAATACAATTCCTTAAAATTATGTGACATTTTATACAACATATAAGTTTTTAAATAAATATCGTTGCCTTTTTGCTCCTTTATTCCGTGGTTTATATATAAGTTCTACTTATATTGCCCCAAAGCAGTCATTTTAACTGCTTTGAAAATTTAAATTAGTTAAATGACTCTTATTATTAAATTGATTAAATTTCTTATGTGACAAGTTCGGGTCTGTGGTTAGATAATGTGGAATTTATTTTGATGTTAGCATTACGTCTCTTTCCGCATACCTTACATCCCTGTCCCTCCTACTTCTTTCGTAGGGCTAGTATCCGAAACTTCATCGTGTATATGGGCCCATTGCTCAATAAACTAAAATATTACTTGTTATTCGTATCTTTATGGAGTGATATTTGTTCCAACAAATTTTAAATATGTTATATCATTTGTGCCGCAAATTTATGAAAAAAATGTCGGAAGTGTGTTTGCGGAAGTTGTACACATGAAAGGATTCCAACGTTTGTTTGCATAACATGTGCAAATAATAATGTATAATTTTTTTCCAGTCAGGTAAATTTTTTTTATTCTTAATATTTATTAACTAGTATTTACTAATAACCTGTTTTATAATTGTAGTTAATAATATTAAAAACTAATTTTGCATAAATTTCTTTACACAATAGTATTACTTTCACAATTCAGTCATTTTGACTGCTTTTAGGCGATATAGGTATACTCAAAATCTCAGTCTTTCTTGTTTTGATCCCGACCATTAATTTTTACTACATCATATACACCATGCTTAACTTTCAAATATATCTCTTAAATAAGAAGGGTACTTAGAACATCTTGATATTATTGAAAGCCATTTGTACTTCACTTGCGTGTCCGTTTCCTCTCAGAGCAGACGTGGAAATTGTTCTTTGGATAAAAAAACCGTTTTAAATAATGCTTGGTATTGAATTAAAACAACAACACCATAACACACGTATATATCCTAAAAAATTCAGAACGTGTTTGGATACACAAAATAAAATGCGAGTTTGCTTTAAAAAATGAATTGATACGCATAATTCTTATCAAAAATGCAACTATGTTTAATTGAACCTCAATGACGGATAAAAAAGTACATTTGTATACACATAGAAATAAAATGTTGCTAACGTAATTATCAGGTTGATATAAGGCAAGTTCTATATTGTAATTTAAATAATGGGTATAACAGATTGACTTGTATAATCCCAGTAAATTATGAAAAATAAAATAAAAACGTCTTTAAATATGGCAGAAATACTATGACGGTCAAAGTTTTAAAAATTGTGCAGACCTGAATGGAAAAGATAAACGCTATTTGCTCGACACCCCTCCGCATTGGAATTGATACGAATGAGTTGTTTGAAATTGCAGCAGATATTAGCTACAGATTTGTAGATGACAATAAAAATCCATTAGAATTTGTTACTGATTTTACTAGATAATAAGAATTCCTAGACTATCAATTTCCTCTTTACTTTTGAAAAACTGAAACTTGAGTGTAAAGACTTAAAATAGAAGTTAAATATAATTTTCATAAACTTTTTATTTTATTTATTTATTTTTGCTTAAAAAGAATAAATTTTCTCTCATCAAATAAAAAGATATATTGAAATTTAATTTAATTAAAAAAAAATTAACCTGATGTAATCAATCTTTTACAAAGAAGTTTTTAATGATTTTTTTGTTCAAAATTTTGTGAGTGAAACATGTATTTTCTCATTTTTCCTCATATTTATGAACAGTATTTCAAAGTGGGTTATTTTGTGTTTTAACACATTTAAATTCAAATTAAAATGCAATGAATTTAGATTTAAAAAACTCTCTTTGACTTAAATTCATATTAATGCTGCAAAAATGAATTTTATTGCAATATATGAATAAAGAGAAGAATAACGAAGTACGCATTTTCAAAGGTATTTCATTTTTCAAAAGTTAAATATATTTCAGTATTTGCCTTCACAGCTAAGTTAAAGTGATTTAATATATATTGATCTATATTTTGCTGTGTAAGATATCGTAGGGCATTAGCAATATGAATATAAATATTTTTATATCAACATAAATTTTAATGAAAGCCATAGAGTAAAATATATATATTAAGCACTAAGTGACTCTCAGTCGTTGAGCATCTCTTGGAACATTCGCTGACAATATAAAGAAATTATTTTAATGGTATATTTAAAAAATATTATTAATAAAAAAAAGAATTACGCTAATATAAGCTAAATAATATTTGAAAATTATTAAAAGATAGGTTATTACTTTGCTTTTTATAACTCTGAGTTCAAAAAAAATATATAGATATAGCACTTGATGTTCTGGATGAGGAGAACAGACATGTTCATAGATTTATTTCAAAATCAATAGATAAAATCTTTTAAAAAAATGCTTGCTTTGATATTTTAAGTAAATGTATATAGTATGTATAAATGTTTAAGTAATGTAATATTTAATAATTCATGCTGATATATATATATATATATATATATATATATATATATATATATATGGTTGATAAAATGAAACTGGTGAAAAACCAAGAAATTTATCTTGGATAAAATTTAATGTATCCAAGAAAAATTTCCTGGTTTCATAGGTTTCATTTTCCCCACAATTTTATTTATCTTGGATAAAATTAAATGCATGCCGGCTGGGTGGCGTGGTTAGTTTGTCGCTGGCCTTCTGCAAATAAGTTTGCGGGTTTGATCCCAGACCGAGTTGGTGTATTTTCATGATGCTGAAAATCGACAGCAGCCATGTTGTATGATTATACGGCATGCAAAAGATCCCTAGAGTGTCTGTTGTGAGCAGTCAGCAATGAGCATGGTGAAAGAGATTCCAACGGGACATTTCTACAATAGAACATGATATGAGAGCAAATGGAGTCGACTTTTGCAAGCCGATTATAGTAGTACGATATGAAGAGGCATCCTTGAAGCAAAATACAGTAGACTATCATAAGACAGTTGCCTATGTAATACTGCAAGAGCATATACAGGTTTACTTAATTAATAAAAAGAGTATTTTTTAAAAATTAAAAAAAAACCTTATTACAATAAAAATAATCGTATTGGAAAAAATCTTATTATAAATTCTATTTCCTCAATTTTGTTCTACATGTAATTAATCAATAGTTTATTGGTTACATATAGAAAAATGATTTTTGTTGATTAGTTTAACAAAACAAATATTTTGAAGTAAGTATTAATATTTTTCAATTAAAAAAACTCTAAAAAGGAGGATTTGTTTTTGCTTTTTTGTGAAAAACTTGGAACGTTAAAAATTTTTATGCAATAATCAAAACAATTACTTAAAATAAAAATTAAAGAAGTCTAAAGCAAGCAAAGTTAAAGGCTAAATAAAGGTATAAATAAAAATATTTTCAAATAAAGCAAAAAACATATCTTTAAAAAATGAGCATTGTGTCTTAGACAGGATAAAAGGCTGTAATTAACAAACCTTTTTTTTTTACTGAAAGGAAAGCTTATATTTCCTAAATTAAAGATGCTATCAAAAGAATAAAGCTTTTTAAAAAACGTAGAGTAATCTCCTGTTAATTTCGCAATGAAAAATGGAGTTAGAGGAGAAAAGCGTATTTATATTGGGTTACACGTTATTCAATGGTTACTAAAGAGATTTATGTCTTTAAAGAAATTGTAATATTTGAAAGGATGCGTGCCATACTATCAAAGTTTTTTCAGAATAATTTCATCCAAATATACAAAGGAGATTATTTAGATTAGTGAATTATATTTCTATAAACTCTCAATCAATTCTACGCTTGTAACTAATGTTCCATGGATATTGAAACACAAGGATGTTTTTGCCTTTCAAATGAATATATATATATATATAATTTTGATTATATATACATACTGAACTGAGGGCCGCAACGGCCCTCGCCAAAGCCTGCTGTGACTATCTTAGCTTTCGAGACCTTAGGCTCTGGGAGGGGGGTGCAGATGTTTCTGTCAAGTGGTCAGTCTGACGTGAAACCTCCAGTGTTCAGTTCCCAAGCGAGCTTGATAATCAATTTATCGACCCACTGAAGGAATTAACGGATGAGCTGAAATTGCACTGCCGAAAATTTGAGCCCCAGATACAGACACCCACACATATAAATATATAGATATAAATATATATATATAAAAAAAAAAAAAAAAAAAAAAAAAAAAAAAAAAAATATATATATCCACTATCTAGCCAAAAGTATCCGGACACCCAGTGGTATGGACTTAGAGAGTCCTGAGGCACATATTAATATCATGTTGGTCCCCCTTTTGCATGGATGACAGCCTGCACACGTTTGGGAAGACTTTCCGCCAATTTTTGATAGGTTACCATAGGAATTGCCATCCAGGCGTCTATCACAGCTGAAGTGAGTGCTCACTGTGAGGATGGTCGATTTGGCTGGCTACGTAATCTGCGCTCTAATTCATCAAAAAGGTGTTCTATGGGATTTAGATCGGGTCTCTGAGAAGGCCAGTCCAGTATTTGAACACCCATTTTGTCAAAACACGTCTGTGCAAGCCTCGATGTGTGAATGGAGCAGTTATCCTTCTGGAAGAGAAATGGGCCTTCCCCGAAATATTGCCATAGATTTGGAAGTGCAGCATTGTCCAGAATGTCCACATACATCTCAGAGTTCATGTTTCCAATAACAGAAACTAACGGACCCAGGCAAACCACGAGAAACACCCCCACACCATTATGCTTCCATTACCAAACTTAACAGTCGGCACAATGCAGCCACTAAAGAAACATTCGCCGGGCATCCACCAAACCCAGACGCGTCCATCCGACTGCCAGACTGTAAAGCGACATTCATCACTCCAAAGAACAGTTTTCCACATGTCCACAGTCCAATGATGGTGAGCTCTACACCATTACAATCGATGCTTCGCATTCTGCGGAGTGATGTTTGGCTTCTGAGCGGCTGCACAACTATGGAATCCCAAGTTTTTTAACTCTCAACGGACTGTCCTGCTGCTGATACTAATTCCTGATGAAGTTTGGAACTCCTGAGAAAGTTCTACCAACGAGGACTTAAGAGTTTGTTTCGCTACCCGTTTCAGAGTTCTGCGGCTGCGTTCACCAAGTATTTTTGGGTCCTACCGATTCGTTTTTCTGCCGTTTCACTGCCTCGACGTTTCCACTTCACAATTACATCACTCACAGTGGATTTTTAGTCTTCTGTAGAATGTCCGCAATCACACGAACTGATTTCCAACAAATGTGGTATCCCACTATACTGCCACGATCAAACTCACTAATCTCCTTTGTCTTACTCATTGCCTCACAAACGCATAAATACAGTCTGACAAACCACTACCAACACTTTTATAGCTTTCAATTACGTATCAAATTGCGTCACTCACCAGAACACCACTTTTTTAAGGGGTGTCCGGATACTTTGCCAGATAGTGTATATCGGTTATAGTTAATCCAACTATGTAGCCCTTTGGCGCCCTATCTAA
>BMAO01011538.1:0-23419 GCA_019973975.1 Trichonephila clavata | reverse complement strand
TTCCGGGGACTAAAAATTGCAACGAAAGAACTGAAATTTGAGTGAGTGATTTTTAAATTCGCACTGTTCGCCTATTCGAGGGTTATTGGCGATGGACCTCGAAATTTTCAACCATGGTCAAGTGACGAGGATGACACCTGAGCTTTCACCCATCTCTAATAATTAGAACACCACACCAACGCAAGGACAAATTTCGAAAAAGGGAGTTTTAATGACATAGTTAAAGGAATCACTGTCATCGCGCACATAAGTGCTATCGGCCTAATGGAAACACGAAATTTCCATGGGGATGAAGTTATTCACTCGGTAAAAACCCGTGCAACGCCAGGCTAAGCGGAGAGGAAAGAAACAAAGAAATCAAAGTTATTTCGAAAAATAATATTGGAAGTGTTGAATTTGAGAAGAGAAGGGAAAATGTTAAACGACAAAGCCATGACACGCACTCACGGGTCATGCACTCACATCGTACGCGTCAAAACCACACAAAAATGTTGGCGTCAGAAAGAAAGGAGGAAATTAACATGGGGATTAAGTTATACCATCAGTATAAGCCCGTGCAACGCCGGGCCATGAAAGCTAGTCTTACACTATTAAAATTCGAAGGTAAACAAACGTATCTATCTATCTATGTGCGTCTATCTTCTCACGAACCGCACCACGCAGAAACTCGCGGAAGGTACCAAAAGATCGGGAATTTTCCGGGGAAGCCGTATTGCCTATTTATATTACGATATTGTAATTAGTTGAAAAGATATTAATTAAAAACCTTAAAACGCCTAATTGTTTTACTCCTGCCGGTTGTTTACTTGGCAGAACTTCCGTTCCATTTCGGCCGATCGGTGATTCGACGTTTTCCACCATTTTAAAATTGCCATCCAATTTGCGGTGTTGAAACCAGACAAAAAATAATTACAGAATCGGAAAGATCATTTATTTCGCCACGCTACGGTATAATTTCTTTTGTAAAATAACGATATTTTCTAATTTTTTCTAATTTTTTAAAATAGTGTTAAAACTTATGCGTTTTAATGGAAATTATGTCTAAATCTTTGGGTATGAATTACTTTTTGTGTTATTAAATCGATATTCTACACTAATTAACTTCAAGCCTTTCTCTTTTAGATCCATTCATTTAAAAAGTAAAATGACCAAAACTTTTTTCCCGCGATTTTTTAAAAATTACTCGAAATTTTTACTCGACATTAAATAACTTCGTTATTTATTAAAAAGTATTTCACGAAACGGTTTTTCCGTATGTAAAGCGATATTATCTATAACATATACGAAGATTGAAAAAATTTCTTTAAAATTACGGATTTTAAAAAACATTTTGTGATTTTCGTAAACTGCTGTTTTTCTGAGAAATAACTTAAACAGTAGTTTTTGTACATTTTTTTATTTCAAAGTACGTTATTTTTGCAAATAGTTTGTGAAGTTTGAGAGCATTAACTTAAAAATTATGCCCTAAAAATGAAGGTAATGATTTTTAAAATAATTAAAAATACGCGATTTTACATTTAGCGAAACATTGGCGTCGAAAATTAGCTTTGCTCCATAGACTTTTGACCTGTTTCGCCGTCGACCGCATCTAACTCAAGGGTTACACTAAAAAATTCTGCCTTAAACAGGGGAAAATCAGTAACTTTTTGGAGTAAAAAAAAAATGCGAGTGAAAAAGTTGTTTTTTCGTCAATTTTTCTTTATATAATTTTCAAAATTAAATAACTATATATGTCAGATTAAGATGATAAAATGCATTCAATGGATTTCTGAGATTCATTTAAAATATTTATCGGTATCGAAATTTTTGTTCTCTTTCATAAAACTTATAGTTTACTTTAAAATAATCCCTAGTGTATATTTCTTTTTTTGACATATAATTCCGTAAAAAAAAAGGAAAAATTTGTCCATTTCGAAATTTTTTCCCCAGAAATAGTCAGTTAAATAGGCATAAATTCCTTAGAAAAAAAAGCTATGTTCATATTATATATTCTTTATTATTAATTGCTTTTTATTAAAATATCAAAAATCAATAAATTTTTTGCAATACATTTAGATGTAATCGTGAATCGAAATTTTTCAATCGTTATGTGTGAATATCCCCTTTTCAATAAAAAATTACTTTCAATTTTTACCTTCCATTTATAATTAACGCCTATTTTCACTTTCTGCTACGGGATTTTGTAGCGCAGTTTGTCGCACGCTGGAATCATAGCACATCGACAGAGTGATATCGTGTCTCTCCGAGTTCGAATCCAGGGTTCTCAATTTTTTCATTTCTGCTTATTTTTCCACGTAAACTAATTTTACTGATAAACACTTATTTTAACATGATCCTCTGTTATTTTAATGTACTTTTCATTTTTTTGACTTCAAAAAGGTTTATTTCCGATTTTTAATCATTCAAAGTAATTTCTATCTTTTTCAACAATTCCTAACAAGAAGCTTTCATTTCTGTTTATTTTTCCAACGTAAATTTTCAGTGCTGCCATTATTTAAGCAAACGGAATGTCACAATTAATTGCTAAATGAACATTTTGAATCAATTTTAATGTAAAAATATTAAGAAGTTATAGTTTTGTATTATATAAATATCGACGAATTTAAAAGAAAATGATTTTTAAAAAGTTCATTGATATTTATAATCAGTGATTAAAAAAATCAAATGCCAAAAACTATCTTTTTTTTTAAGAATTAAAAAATAACTTTTTTTTTTTACAAAACAAAGATATTTTGCATATTTTATGATTTTTTCTAAAATGAATCAACATCGTTACTTTGAAATAAAAATGATTTTCAAAACTTTTAGAATCAGTGATTTAAAAAAAAAGCCAAAATCTTTTTTGAACAAATTTTAATAGAACACTGAAAATACTTAAATCAATCATTTAATAATTTCTTCTTTTATAAAGGTAATTGCATGAAACTCTTTTCCCCCGAGTCGAATATTTCAAAAAATCCTCACAATTTTACTTCAATATTTAAAATAGTAGTAAAATTTTGAAATTTGAAAAATTTCTACTTTTCTGTCTTTTTTCAACATACAACTATCTTTAAAAATGCTACATTTTCGTTTCCGGGGACTAAAAAATTGCAACGAAAGAACTGAAATTTGAGTGAGTGATTTTTAAATTCGCACTGTTCGCCTATTCGAGGGTTATTGGCGATGGACCTCGAAATTTTCAACCATGGTCAAGTGACGAGGACGACACCTGAGCTTTCACCCATCTCTAATAATTAGAACACCACACCAACGCAAGGACAAATTTCGAAAAAGGGAGTTTTAATGACATAGTTAAAGGAATCACTCTCATCGCGCACATAAGTGCTATCGGCCTAATGGAAACACGAAATTTCCATGGGGATGAAGTTATTCACTCGGTAAAAACCCGTGTAACGCCAGGCTAAGCGGAGAGGAAAGAAACAAAGAAATCAAAGTTATTTCGAAAAATAATATTGGAAGTGCTGAATTTGTGAAGAGAAGGGAAAATGTTAAACGACAAAGCCATGACACGCACTCACGGGTCATGCACTCACATCGTACGCGTCAAAACCACACAAAAATGTTGGCGTCAGAAAGAAAGGAGGAAATTAACATGGGGATTAAGTTATACCATCGGTATAAGCCCGTGAAACGCCGGGCCATGAAAGTTAGTCTTACACTATTAAAATTCGAAGGTAAACAAACGTATCTATCTATCTATGTGCGTCTATCTTCTCACGAACCGCACCACGCAGAAACTAGCGGAAGGTACCAAAAGATCGGGAATTTTCCGGGGAAGCCGTATTGCCTATTTATATTACGATATTGTAATTAGTTGAAAAGATATTAATTAAAAACCTTAAAACGCCTAATTGTTTTACTCCTGCCGGTTGTTTACTTGGCAGAACTTCCGTTCCATTTCGGCAGAGCGGTGATTCGACGTTTTCCACCATTTTAAAATTGCCATCCAATTTGCGGTGTTGAAACCAGACAAAAAATAATTACAGAATCGGAAAGATCATTTATTTCGCCACGATACGGTATAATTTCTTTTGTAAAATAACCATATTTTCTAATTTTTTCGAATTTTTTAAAATAGTGTTAAAACTTATGCGTTTTAATGGAAATTATGTCTAAATCTTTGGGTATGAATTACTTTTTGTGTTATTAAATCGATATTCTACACTAATTAACTTCAAGCCTTTCTCTTTTAGATCCATTCATTTAAAAAGTAAAATGACCAAAACTTTTTTCCTGCGATTTTTTAAAAATTACTCGAAATTTTTACTCGAAATTAAATAACTTCGTTATTTATTGAAAATATTTCACACGAAACGTTTTTTCCGTATGTAAAGCGATATTATCTGTAACATATACGAAGATTGAAAAAATTGCTTTAAAATTACGGATTTTAAAAAAACATTTTGTGATTTTCGTAAAATGCTTTTTTTCTGAGAAATAACTGTACAATAACAGTAGTTTTTGTACATTTTTTTATTTCAAAGTACGTTATTTTTGCAAATAGTTTGTGAAGTTTGAGAGCATTAACTTAAAAATTATTCCCTAAAAATGAAGGTAATGATTTTTAAAATAATTAAAAATACGCGATTTTACATTTAGCGAAACATTGGCGTCGAAAATTAGCTTTGCGCCAAAGACTTTTGACCTGTTTCGCCGTCGATCGCATCTAACTCAAGGGTTACACTAAAAAATTCTGCCTTAAACAGGGGGAAATCAGTAACTTTTTGGAGTAAAATAAAATGCGAGTGAAAAAGATGTTTTTTCGTCAATTTTTCTTTACATAATTTTCAAAATTAAATAACTATATATGTCAGATTAAGATGATAAAATGCATTCAATGGATTTCTGAGATTCATTTAAAATATTTATCGGTATCGAATTTTTTGTTCTCTTTCATAAAACTTATAGTTTACTTTAAAATAATCCCTAATGTATATTTCTTTTTTTGACATATAATTCCGTACAAAAAAAGGAAAAATTTGCCCATTTCGAAATTTTTTTCGGAAATAGTCAGTTAAATAGGCATAAATTCCTTAGAAAAAAAAAGCTATGTTCATATTATATATTCTTTATTATTAATTGCTTTTTATTAAAATATCAAAAATCTATAAATTTTTTGCAATACATTTAGATGTAATCGTGAATCGAAATTTTTCAATCGTTATGTGTGAATATCCCCTTTTCAATAAAAATTACTTTCAATTTTTACCTTCCATTTATAATTAACGCCTATTTTCACTTTCTGCTACGGGATTTTGTAGCGCAGTTTGTAGCACGCTGGAATCATAGCGGATCGACGGAGTGATATCGTGTCTCTCCGAGTTCGAATCCAGGGTTCTCTATTTTTTCATTTCTGCTTATTTTTCCACGTAAATTAATTTTACTGATAAACACTTATTTTAACATGATCCTCTGTTATTTTAATGTACTTTTCATTTTTTTGCCTTCAAAAAGGATAATTTCTGATATTTAATCATTCAAAGTAATTTCTATCTTTTTCAACAATTCCTAACAAGAAGCTTTCATTTCTGTTTATTTTTCCAACGTAAATTTTCAGTGCTGCCATTATTTAAGCAAAAGGAATGTCACAATTAATTGCTAAATGAACATTTTTAATCAATTTTAATGTAAAAATATTAATAAGTTATAGTTTTGTATTATATAAATATCGACGAATTTAAAAGAAAATGATTTTTAAAAAGTTCATTGATATTTATAATCAGTGATTAAAAAAATCAAATGCCAAAAACTGTCTTTTTTTTAAGAATTAAAAAAGAACTTTTTTTTTTTACAAAACAAAGATATTTTGCATATTTTATGATTTTTTCTAAAATGAATCAACATCGTTACTTTGAAATAAAAATGATTTTCAAAACTTTTAGAACCAGTGATTAAAAAAAAAACCAAAAACTTTTTTGAACAAATTTTAATAGAACACTGAAAATACTTAAATCAATCATTTAATAATTCCTTTTTTTATAAAGGTAATTGCATGAAACTCTTTTCCCCTGTGTCGAATATTTCAAAAAATGCTCACAATTTTACTTCAAGAATTAAAATAGTAGTGAAATTTTGTAATTTGAAAAATTTATACTTTCTGTCTTTTTTTCAGCATACAACTATTTTTAAAAAGGCTAAACTTTCGTTTCCGGGAAATAAAAAATTGCAACGAAAGAATTGGAAAGTGAGTGGGTGGTTTATAAATTCAGACTGATTGCCTATTCGAGGGATTTTGGTGCCGGACCTCGAAATTTTCAACCATGGTCAAGTGACGAGTATGACACCTGAGCTTTCACCAATCTTTAATAATTACCACACCACACCAACGCAAGAACAAATTTCGAAAAAGGGAGTTTTTATGACATTGTTAAAGAAATCACTCACATCGCGCGCATACACACACACACACAAGTGCTATCGGCCTGAGGGAAACACGAAATTTCCATGGGGATGAAGTTATTCACTTAGGAAAAGGAAAGAATTGGAAAGTGAGTGGGTGATTTTTAAATTCGCACTGTTTGCCTATTCAAGGGTTTTTGGTGACGGACCTCGAAATTTTCAACCATGCTCAAGTGACGAGGACGACCCATGAGCTTTCACCCATCTTTAATAATTACCACACCACACCAATGCAAGAACAAATTTCGAAAAAGGGAGTTTTTATGACATTGTTAAAGAAATCACTCACATCGCACGCACACACACACACAGGTGCTATCGGCCTGAGGGAAACACGAAATTTCCATGAGGGTGTAGTTATTCACTTAGCCACGCCGAGCTAAGCTGAGAGGAATGAAATAAAGAAATCAAAGTAATTTTGGAAGATAATATTGGAAGTGCTGAATTTGTGAAGATTGAGTGAATACAGTCGGTCGAATAAATAGTTGAGCACCGTGACGCTTTCAAAAAATAATTGAAAATGGAAAACGACCCTTTTTGAGTATCCCCTCAAAGCGTCTTGAACTTCTCTTCAATATCCATATCGAAAATTTTTCAAATTCCTCCGAAAAATATTTTTGTTGGAGGCGAGAAAATTTTTCAGCCCATCCCAGACGAATGATTTAAAACGGGGGGGGGGGGTGATCCACAAATGAAATGAGGACATGTCAGGGGGCGATACACAAATGAAATGGAGACATGTCAAGCTTGGTGAAAGCAGCGACCCATGAAATGTAGACAATGCAACGTTGGTATTATGAGAAAAGACAGAATCATTCCAATATGGGTGTGTATCTTGTTAGAAAATTGGGGACGACCCATCTCACGACTTTATAATCTTGGCGTGTCTAGGAAACACGGAGGTCTCAACTGGCAGCCAGCAGGCGAGTCCAATTTTTTTGTGTCAAGTTTTTTAAAAAGATGCATTCCAATTTTGGTGGATAATTTGGCCCAAAAAAGGGGGACCCAGTCGACATGCGACTCGGTCCCCCAATTTTCGGATTTTTGAAGATTTTGGCTAAAAACATTTACCGATAAGACTTACAGAATCTGCGAATTTCCAACATTACGCCAAATCCTGAAAGTCTTAACGAAAAACATTTAGCATTTACCTGTTGCCATCGAAATTCTTTTTCCGTCAAAACTGCCAGATTTGGAATATTCAATACCAACCCAAACCTGACAGTTTTAACCAAAAATAAAATTTCTAAACTCTTGACTGCATTCAGAAGCACTCTGATTTCTGGCTGCTAGCTGCTCGCCTTTTATATATTCTAGTGGTGTCACGTGAAACGATTCCTATTGGTTGACGCTTTTCAACCTTGAAACTAATCTTTAACGTATCTTTGTGCATCTTTTTAACACAAGTTTTAAAATAGAAGCCCTCCAACGTTGGCACCTTCCTTAACCCAAAAGAAGGGGGACCGAGTCGACTCTTGTGTCGACTCGGTCCCCCTTTTTCTGGGCCCATGGGCATTTTTACAGTTCAATATTTACAGTTTAGTCCAATATTTACAGTTCAATATTTACAGTTCCATATTTCAATTTTTCTCACTTACTCTACCAAATCAGCCATCTGTCTGTTGCATTCGGCGTGCAGCTTTTTAAAGTTTTGCAGGTATCTGGCAAAACGGTATGACTTTACCATAGTGCACTCGGAAATGTCAGAATATTCGTGCACCTCATCGTGCAGGTGATCTGGTAGAGCACGATCGTTCAAGTCCTGAAACTTTGGCAAAGTTTCCAAATTTATAGTAAAGAGCCCCAGCTGCTCAAAACGTTTACGCTGGTCCGACCCTTTGACAACGATGAGTCCCTGATTTCCTTGCGCCAGGTGGCAAAATTTACCCCTGACGCAAAAGGACAGGTATTCCAGTGGCACAGATCCAGGGATGTGGCTCTTCAAACTGAGGCGCTCGTTAATAAAACGGTTGGCCCGACAGTCTTTCGAGGTGGTGATTAGGTTGGATTGATCCACCGTAATACAAATTACTTCTGGGTCCTTTCCATCCTCCGGAATCGTGGCGATGGACAATTCGATTGGTACAGGCTTGCCTCCATGATGAAATACATTAGCATGGGCGAAGAAGGCTAGTTGAGACATGTTGCTTTGAGAGAACTCTGAGAGAGAATGTCTCTGTCTGCTGATGTCTCGCCTTTTATACTCTTTAGGGTCACGTGAATCGATTCCTATTGGCTGATACTCTCCAATCTATTGGCTGATACTCTCCAACATTGAAACACTATCCATATCATGAGGCATCTATATATATATATTGGATTACTGATCCAACATTGAAACACTATCCATATCATGAGATATGTATTGGCTGATTCTATCCAACATTGAAACACTATCCATATCATGAGATACCTATTGACTGATTCTATCCAACATTGAAACACTATCTATATCATGAGATACCTATTGACTGATTCTATCCAACAGGACCATGCAAAAACTACACGCGCCATCAGGCACCTTTCGATTAAATCTATCCATCCTTGGTAGAAATCTTGTGGCCTCTTTTTAGTACAAGTTTTAAAAGAGAAGCCCTCCAACGTTGGCACCTTCCTTAACCCAAAAAAAAGGAGACCGAGTCGACTCTTGTGTCGACTCGGTCCCCCTTTTTTTGGGCCCAATGGCATTTTTACAGTTCAATATTTACAGTTCAAATTGCAATTTTTCTCACTTACTCTACCAGATCAGCCATTTGTCTGTTATATTCGGCCTGCAGCTTGTTAAAGTTTTGCAGGTATCTGGCAAAACGGTATGACTTTACCATATAGCACTCTGAAATGTCAGAATATTCGTGCACCTCATTGTGCAGGTGATCTGGTAGAGTATGATTGTTCAAGTCCTGGAACTTTGGCAGAGTCTCCAAGTTGATGGTAAACACTCCCAGTTTTTCAAAGATTGTATGCTGGTCGGTTCCCTTGACCACGATGAGGCCTCGATTTCGTTGCGCCAGGTGACAAAATTTGCCCCTGACGCAAAAGGAGAGGTACTCCAGTGGCACGGATCCAGGGATGTGGCTCTTCAGACTGAGGCGCTTGTTAATAAAACGGTTGGCCCGGCAGTCTTTCGAGGTGGTGATTAGGTTGGAATGATCCACCGTGATGCAAATTACTTCGGGGTCTTTTCCATCCTCCGGAATCGTGGCAATGGACAATTCGATCGGCACAGGCTTGCCTCCACGATGAAATACATTAGCATGGGCGAAGAAGGCTAGTTGAGACATGTTGCTTTGAGAGAACTCTGAGAGAGAATGTCTCTGTCTGCTGATGTCTCGCCTTTTATACTCTTTAGAGTCACGTGAATTGATTCCTATTGGCTGATACTCTCCAATCTATTGGCTGATACTCTCGAACATTGAAACACTATCCATATCATGAGGCATCTATATTGGATTACTGATCCAACATTGAAACACTATCCATATCATGAGTTATCTATTGGGTGATTCTATCCAACAGGACCATGCAAAAACTACACTCGCCATCAGGCACCTTTCGATTGATTCTATCCATCCTTGGTAGAAATCTTGTGGCCTCTTTTTAGTACAAGTTTTTAAAAGAGATGCTCTCCAACGTTGGCACCTTCCTTAACCCAAAAAAAGTGGGACCGAGTCGACACAAAAGTCGACTCGGTCCCCCTTTTTTTGGGCCCCATGAGCAATTTTTTTTTACTCTACCAAAGCTGAAACTTTGGAGCTCCATTCCGCCTGCAGCTTGTTGAACCGCTGCAGATATTTTGCAAATTGAAACGATTTTAGCATGGTGCAATGAGACACGTCCCCTTCCTCGTGGAGGTCATCATGCATGGGGTTGGGAAAGGTTCCATCACAAAGGGTGTTGAATTTGGGCAGCATCTCCAGAACCATGGTGGAGAGTCTCAACTCTTTGAATGTTTTTTGCTGCTTTGGGTTTTGACTACGATGAGGCCTTTTTTTCCTTGGGACAGCTGGTCAAACATACCCCTCACGCAATAGCGCAACCATTGCGCCGGCACACTCTTGGGCAGCGGGCGCACCAGACGAAGACGGGCGTTTTTCAGGCATTGGAACGCATGTCTTTGGGCGTGGAGGTCAGGTCCTCGTGGTTCACCGTAATGCAGAGCACTTCGGGATCACTGCCATCCCTGGGAATGGTGGCAATTGATAGCTCGAAGGGCACTGGTTTGCCCAGGTGGTGCAACACGCTAGCATGGGCAAAATAGGCGGGTTGATTCGACATGTTGCTGAGAGATAATGATTCTGCTGGCTAGAGGCTGGCGTTATATATGCTCGAGGAGCGTGACGTCAACTGGCATTCCATGTGCCAAGGCCTTTTGATGCGAGCGCACCACGTGTTTTTCCAAAGCCCGTTTCCAAGATTGGGGCATCAGCAGACGCCAAGGGAGGTGTTCATCTCGATCCATTTCCCAATCATCCAACCACGTTAATAATGTCACGTACACATCCACCAAACGCGTGCATTGCATGAGATTCAACGCGTACGCCTACTTATTGTGGGGTTGATACGCCTCCCAAAGTCGGCGAGACGGGGGACGACCCAATTGAAAAATTCTCATCTCGACTCCTGGATCCCACGTCAAATCCAAATGACTCGTAAACACGACCACTGTTTTTCCAAACGACCGAGGAACGTGCACACCAAAATTGGGCTCAAAAATGATGGTTTAAGGATAGTCTTGCTCGAAATATGTGACTCGATCCAGCCACCGACCCAGATTTCCAAAAACAATCGTAGTGCGAGAACGACACTGGTCCAATAAATTTTGTACCGAAACCATTTTTTTACATCCTCTTGTGTAATGTGTCAAGGTTGGTATATTTTTGGACAAAAAAATCAGACTTGTTTCCATAAAACATTTTCTTTATTTACAAAAAAATATTTACAAAAAATTATGTACAAAACAATCATTATTTACAATATATATATATATATATATATATATACAACTGCCAAGATTTACTTGCAACACAAATTTACAGGTTCTTTTACTTTAAACCCAACAGTTTGTCTTTTCATAGGGTATGTTCTGGGCATGGTCAAATCCAGCGGGGCTTCCTGCTGCTCCATGACCAACCCCGCTTCAAAATGATCCAAAAACGATATAATGTCATTATTTGAATCAAAGAGGGAAGGCACCGTATGAAGCACCTGGGGTTCTTGTGCATGGGTCGGGGGGGGGGCTTCAGGCCCCAAGTAGTCTTCAAATACATTTGACATTAAATGGTGAAACGGAGGCTCTACAGGTAGATCTGGAAACTGGACAGGTTGATCTGGAAACTGGATCTGCTGAGGTGATTGAGACAAAGGTGGATCTGGAAACTGGATCTGCACAGGTGATTGAGACAAAGGTGGATCTGGAAACTGGATCTGCACAGGTGGCTCTGGCTTACGAGTCTGCTGAGGTAATCGAATCTGCACAGGTGGCTCTGGTAATTGGATCTGCACAGGTGGCTCTGGTAATTGAATCTGCACAGGTGGCTCTGGTTTACGAGTCTGTACAGGTGGAATGGACACGGGTTGAGGAGCAGCCAAGGCAGGTCTGGCAATCATCACAGGGGGTCGTACGACCGGTGTAACGAGTGTTTTGTGGGATTTTTTTGGAATCCTAAAATGTTTCTTGGGGGAGGATACACCTCTTCCTCCAAAGGTCGCTTGCTCGTCTCACCATGAGCCGGGGTCGGAGGAGGCAGCTTGTAGGCTTTCTGATGATATCGCTTCACCTTTCGGAAATCCCCCAGGTTGAATCCGCTCTGAACAAGTTGAGGAAGAATAGTTTCGGGGATAATGTCCACCCCAAATACGGTCTTTTGCACTGTAAGTAAAATGTAACGAGTTCCTGCCGGGATGGGATAGGCTGTATGGGGCTCCAACACTTTTCGATGATAGAGCATTTGGTCAAAGGCCTCAAAACTCCTTCTATACAGATTGAGTTTGCTTTGATACTTTAAACTGGAGGAGGGCAGTTCGTACATCAGCATGGGCACATGGGTGGTTTGGATCAAATGAATCTCCCCCAGTTTCACGGTGCGAAGGCCAAAGGTGATTCCAGTTTTTACGATAAACATGTTTTCGTACAGGAATCCCATCCGTTTGTCCATATTCTTCAGCGGTCGATCGGGATTTCTCATTAAGCCTTGCGACACCTTTTCCCACATCATCTCGTCCGGTTCAAAGGGATTTTGTCTGCTCGCTGCCAACACGGCCCGCTTGAAATTGTCCATATACGATCGTCTGCAATGCCAACTATCGTTACAAAACATGACAAACACACGTTTCGTGGCCATGTCCTAATACAGGATGAATGCTTTGACGAGGCCCTGTCGAGCTGCATATTCCAACGTCTCGATTTTCTCGGGCAGCGTCACTGGTACCACGGTGCTGGATAGGTGCTCTGGGAAAGCATCGATTGTGCCCATGCTGCTGGCGAGTCGAGAGACGACTGATTTGAAGCGTCCCAACGAGCTCTCCTTTTATACGTTTCAGACAGGATGTGGGAGGAGCTTGCCCAAACCAATCTTGCTCACGAATGAAAAATGGGATTGATGGGTTGATGCAGAATGGCGCACATGCCTTGCACGGCTACCCAACGATGACAGTGCGTCTCGCTACAAAAGGGACATTCCCCCCTGTTTCGTTCGTTGGCATTTAACAGCATCACGGGAATTCTTTTGAACGGACTGGATGAGCTCCAACTCGCTTGAATTTCTTTAAATTTGACCTTGGATTGTTGATCCGTCACGCAAATGGTACCGATATTGAGGTAATGTAAATATTTAAATAGTTCGTTCGGACATTGCCGATCCAAGGCATACGAGACGACACCGTTGGTGAGCGTGAACCCCTGGTCTCGGAGACACAACACGGCCAAACCTTGGTTGTGGAAAAACACTTGAGCCGACACTTGAGAAGTGGGAATCAATCGATGGGCATACGGGGGTCGCCTGGGTCTAAAATCAGGTCTACGATAGGGTGGTCGGAAATTGGGTCTGTGATACAATCTGGGATCTCGGGGCCTATTCTCGTTTCGTCGAGGAGAAGGTCGATAATCTCTTTGAATGATGGAAGCTACGTTTCTCACAGGTGAATCCATCCTTCTCACAGGTGAATCCATCCTTCTCAAAGGTGAATTCATCCTTCTCACAGGTGAATCCATCCTTCTCACAGGTGAATTCATCGATCTCACAGGTGAATCCATCCTTCTCACAGGTGAATTCATCCTTCTCACAGGTGAATTCATCCTTCTCACAGGTGAATTCATCGATCTCACAGGTGAATCCATCCTTCTCACAGGTGAATACATCCTTATAACAGGTGAATCCATCCTTCTCACAGGTGAATCCATCCTTCTCACAGGTGAATTCATCCTTCTCACAGGTGAATCCATCCTTCTCACAGGTGAATCCATCCTTCTCACAGGTGAATCGATCCATCTCACAGGTGAATTCATCCTTCTCACAGGTGAATCCATCCTTCTCACAGGTGAATCCATCCTTCTCACAGGTGAATTCATCCTTCTCACAGGTGAATCCATCTTTCTCACAGGTGAATCCATCTTTCTCACAGGTGAATCCATCTTTCTCACAGGTGAATCCATCTTTCTCACAGGTGAATCCATCCTTCTCATAGGTGAATCCATTCTTCTCATAAGTGAATCCATCTTTCTCATAGGTGAATCCGTCTTTCTCACAGGTGAATCCATTTTTCTCACAGGTGAATCCATCCTTCTCACAGGTGAATCCATCCTTCGCTTTGAGGAATGCATCCTTCGCTTTGAGGAATCTGTCTTTCGCTTTGGCACAGGTGAAGAAACAATTGGTTCAGGTGCAACAGGTGACGCTACCTTTGGCACAGGTGAAGAAACAATTGGTTCAGGTGCAACAGGTGACTCCACGGAATCAGAGGATTCTTCAAATTCTATTCGTTGTGGAGACTCAATTAATTGTTCAGGTACCATAGGTGATTCAGGTAAGGATTCATAAATCATAAATTCTTCTTGAGATGGCTCATGGGATGGAGAAGTCACTGGAGTCAGTGGTAAAGGTGAAAACACAGGTGTTGGTACATTGAACAAGTCAATCAAATCATCATACTCTGGAGAAGAATCCATTGTGTACGATTGAGTATGACGAGTCGCGTGCAGTATTTAAACTCTTCTCTCTCTCTAAAAAAAAAATTTTTTTTTGTATCAACCTTTGTTAGTCTGAAAGGTTTGCAAGTGATCTCGAAAGTTGAGAGATGGCTGAAGGAGGTCGAAGGAACCTTTTTACTCTATTGTTCCAACGCCATGTATTGGAAGAGACCCTGTCCACTCTTTTTCTCTGCAACAACTTTGTCAATATTTTATTTTCAACTGACATATTTTGTACTTTAACGTTCAAGTCATATTCTTTTGTTTTCCATTCATTTTCTTTTGTTTTCAACACGTCATTTTCCTCTTTCAACAAGTCTCTTTCCCTCTGAATCACGTCCCTTTCCCTTTCAATTAGGTCGCTTCTCGCTTTCATCTCGTTGAGAATTTGGTCGTTTCTCGCTTTCATCTCATTGAGAATTTGGTCGTTTTTCGCTTTCATCTCGTTGAGTTTGGACCTTAATATCACCTTGTGGTCCATGACACATGCTTGTTTTGTTTTCTTGACCTCATTCATCATATTTTGTTGTTTACGAGACAACAAGTACATTTCATCTTTAATGCGTTGAAATGAACACTCGGCTCCATGGTTTCCCTCCTTTACATGCAATTTTTTGTAACCGTATAGATTCAAATACAGAGGTGTCAATTCCTCCGTTTCCTCGTAACGCGGATGCAAGGGAATCACACAATTTAAACACTTCCAGCCCGTCACATGGATGGGTACACTCCATTTCAAATGACCCCACGCGTCCGGTACACGCTTAGCTACCTTTTCCCAATTCGACACATTTTTACTGCCCACCTGCTCCCACAGTAATTTTTCTATTCCACCTGGAAATAGAGTACAGAGAAAAGCAATACTGTGCGGGTGTAAGGGTCGATTGATGTGAAAATGTGATCCATTCTGCAGATTGTTTAACCCTCTTAGCGGTTTGAACGTCTTTTTCCGCACGTCTAGAGATGCTTCGAAAACGCACCACACGTCTTTTTCTCACTTCAAGAGAGTGCTTCAAAAGCGGGTTGGCCGTGTTTTTCTGAAATCCTTTCCCCTCTTTTATGGTTTAACACCATGAAAGATAATTAGGGAGGGTTGTAGCGACACAATGGTCACTGACAGGAAGTTTTACAGCTCTCGGGGAACCCTGCGTTTTGACCCTGAAGCAATCGTAAAAAAGTTGGGAAGAATTGCTTTAGACACCTTAGTGAACGAACTATAAGTTATAGTGTTTGTAATTTAGCTTCATTTGAGATATTATTGCGTTTGAATTAAATAAATTCTTTTTGCACTTTTAGCAATTTAACTTTTTTTTTTTCAAGTTTTGAAAAATGTTCCAACGTATAAATAAAATATTATATAACTCACTTTTGATTTTATATTAATTTGAAGTTTTAATAAGTTGGGACTGTAATCTGCTATTTTATATAGTTGAACAAATAACTTTTTAAGTATATTCTCTTTGTTTGATTAACTCGTATTATTTTCTTCATCTTAAAATGATGAAACGGAAAAAGAAGTTTTTAAAATATATAAATCTCTATATAATATCTAGAACTATATTTAATTGCTTCATTTTTCTTCTCTTAACCAATGTTTTCAGTTTTTAAACCATGATTATTTCATTATAAGGTGTCAAAAAAGTTAATAAGAAACCGAACGCTTCAAAATTTAAAACCTTTTAAACTTTCCAACTACTAAAAATGAATAATTTTTAAACTTTTGCATCAAATTATTTGTAAAAAATTCTTACGCTTTCATAAAAATAATAATGAAAAAACTAATTCAGATCCATTATTTATTTATTTTTTATTTTAAAGCCAGGTGTTCAGGGCGCGTATTGTTACAATACACCAAATTATATTTGAATTAAAAAAAAATGCTTGAGTTTCAGTTTACTTCAGAGAAAACATGAATGAGGGGTTTTTTATACCAATTCATATTTTTAACCTTGAATATTTGAATAAATAGTAATTAAAAATATTCGGATACATTTACAGTTGACATTTACGCATATAAATAAATGTAAAGATAAATTTGAAAAAAATTTTTAAACATATTTGTTTATGCAAAATTTCTAAATATTTATTTTTTTTAAAGCTAACTGAAGAACAAGTAATTAAAATCTGGATATCTATTATAATTAACATTCAGAAAATATCCAGATTTTCATACAAAACTAGGAATTTTATGTTAGAAATTGTATTTGAAATTTCAGAAAAAAATATTTATGTATCGTGCACATACTCAGTTAAAAATTATTTAAAATAAGTACTAACAATTCTTCGAATAAAATATTAAATTAAAATTTTAACATAAGAATCTTAAGCATTTTAATGCATTTCGTAAATTTCATACAATTCGGTTAAAACTGTATGTTAAGAGCAAAAATTATGCTGAAAAATTTGATGAATATACAATAAATTTTTAAGTAGAAGCACTACTGAGAAGCTAATACACAGGAATGAAAAATTATGATCATATCTACAAGAGTTTTTGAACTATCTATTTTAAAATTCAGAAAATCTCTGCGTTAAGTTATACTTAATATTAATTAAAAAGGCAACATAAATGTAATGTAATGTTTGAAGACGCATTCATATACTATTAAAAAAATTATAAAGGGCATTGTTGCGAATGTTAAGAATTTCATATAATTTTAAATTCAGATTTTAACAGATTGACGTAGAAGAAAAAAACGAACATCTAACATACAGGATGCAGTCTGCAATACATAACCTTGATAAACAGAAGACGGCATTTTCACTTGCTAGAGCAGAGCTGGTTTAGGTAGGGGTGAGCTGGGCAAAAAGTGAGGGCCCAGCGGTTTTGACGGGTGCCGCACAAGAAATTGCAGTTTTCAGGAAAAATTATAATAATTACAAATACAAAAATAAGTCTTGCAGTTTTTTCATACATTTTTATTAACATGAATTGGGGAATTGATTTCCAATATACTTTGTTGTGTTTCACAATATTTAAGCCCCTCAGGGGGCTCACCTTCTTTAGGTGAGTACGGGTGTCACAATCCCGAGGTGCCCTAGTGATATTTTCCTTTTCCCACGGGGTTTACTGTCTTTGGCAAACACGGGCTTCACGAACCCGGGGTACCCTAGTGATCCTTCTCTATTTTCGACCCTCTTTCTTGTCATTCAATTCATTCTTTCTTTCTCTCTTCCCGTCTAGACCACAGATATTAAAACAAATGTTTGGCGCAGTTTAGCCGAAATCGGCTCTTGCGCCAATAAACCCGAAAATCACTCACTCACTCACAATATTTAAGGTAACAAACCATAGTTCTTCAGATATATTTGTTCTACTTTTCATAAGCCGTACTCCTATTAAAACTTGTGCTTCCGAAATACACCTTTTGTAATCTTAAGAAATTATATAAACTATAACGGTTAATTTTGTAAATTATTAAATGTTCCTATTTAGCCATTTCCGTCCAAACAGTTCAAATGAAAAAAATATTCGGATTCACCCATTCATTAGGAAATTGTATGATTCCAGCAGTAAGTTTATTTTTTACCGAATAGGATTGCGTCACTTCGGGGATACCTCTAACAGAAACGTTTATATGCTATCGATTGCAAATTAAACATTTTCCCTTCAATTGTGTTTATTTCAGGAGGATCTTTGATTTATTTTATTCATGCAATACAAGATTTAAATAAATTACTTTTTTCTTGTCAAACGTATTTGCTTAATAATATATATATTTGCGTATTATATTAAAATTTGAACTACCCAAAATTATATGTTTTTGTTCCTCTAAATACTCTTAGTATTTTAGAAATGGTCTTACAATCCGTGTACGGTTTATATGTTCTAAAATGAAAAATATATTTTTATAACTGAATTTTTGTGCCTCGTTTATAAAAATAAAATATTGCTTTGGGCTATAGCTTATAAACGTACTTAAATAAGTGGAGGAACAGTATTTTCACATAATATGAATATTTTTGACTGGAGTAAGTCAGATATTTATATTTCAGTTCCTTTACAATTTGAATACAAGTTGTAAGCAATTTTATGAAGAGGATATTGAGTATAAACTCCTTGGCTATTTAAAAGTAAAATGTTTATTTTGATACCCCACAGCTCACATTCTAAAATAAGACTCATTTACAATCATATGATCAGCTTTGGTGATATTTAAATTTTCAAAAATACTCTACATGTACGAAAACATTCTTTCAAAACCATACATCACATCTCATTCTCTGTCTTCTCCACAGCAGGCATTATTTTTTTATACTCAAAAAATTGAATACAGCATTTCTGAATGTTATTTTTTTAAAAAAAATTAATATGAATACACTGCGGAATTGTCGGTTAGCTTCACTGAGCAAAATTGTTTTAAGTGTACTGTTTTGAAAGACAAAATTAATTGGGAGAAGTTTTTTTCTCATTAGAATTTGTAATGTTTGAATTGTGTGAAAGTTGTATTTATCGGTGAATTTTCCGTTTAACACTAAAGAAACAGAAAAATAAAAAATTAAATTTTAATAGAAAATGGTTAGAAATACTTTTACCATTTTGAAGAAAAATATATTCCCATTAAAATAAAAATAAAAAATTTGACTAAATTTGCTTTTTGCTCCGTCACAAATGCCTATGTAAAGAAGGTATTTTTGCTTAGTACAAGTTGTTTGACTATGAAATATAAATTAGATTTTTTCCGAAAAATTAATTTAACATAAAAACATCATTTATAGGATTAAAATATATATAAATTAAAAGTATTGAAATCCCTCTTTATGTTACTTTAAATTTAAAATATAATTGAATAGAGGAAGATTGATTTCATTTCATAAACATAATCGTCGTATGTAACGATACTTCATTTATCCTCTTTTTGTTTAAAAAGAGAGAGAGATGGTCACTTTTACTCTTTTTTACATAGTTACTTTTTAAAAAACATTACGATGTATTTGTGTTTTCCTGGCTCAAATCGTTAGTCCAAAATAGTTTATTTTTCTTAAATTAATTTTTAAAAATTTTGTTTTGTTTAAAATAAACAAGTATTTTTCAACTTTTGTAACAAGTTTCTTTCTTTCGAGTTTTTTTTTTAACTCTTCACTTTTATTGTGACTTAACCGATCAAACAACCCCGTGGACCCGTTTTTCCACCCAAAATTCGCACAAGGCAACGTCACAGCTGTGGACGAGTTTTCTCCCGGTTTTAAAGCAACAAAGAGGCCGAACTGAGTAATAAAATCTTCCCCTGTAGACCTCCCGCAAACTTTAAAGGGGAAAGGAATTAAATGTGTTGCACTTTCGAAGGAATTCTCAAAAAAGAAGTAAACGCTTTCGGAATGATTTTTCAGGACAAGGATGAACACTCAGAGGGTTAATTGTTCAGGAATCTCACCCTTGTCACACGACGATTTGGGTTGACTCACGTAGACGATGGTTCGCACCAGATGAAAGGCATTTTTAATCTTGACGCATTTTTTGGCATGACCGCTCTTGGGAAAATCATAACGAACTTTTCCTTTCCAGACGTCTTCAAACGCACTCTCTTGTTCACACGCTACAATCATGTGTCGATGCTGTAGGGTACCCCCACCATCACACAGACACCAAAAGGGTAATAGGACACATTGATCTTGAATCTTTTCCATTTCCCGGCGAAACGTATCAAATACATCCTGTTTTACCATAATGTGAAACCACACCCAATCTTGCCTCAAATAACGCTGAATCATTCCCCACACATCTTCTCCTATCCTCTCTTCCCACATGTCGGGTTTTTCAAGCAACGCATCATAAAACCCACCATATTCGCTCAATCTATCTTTGGTACGACCCTGCATTTCCGGAGGCATGGGTTGAAAGTGTCTACATTCACACACTTTCTCCCCCCTCTCCTCTTCCATAATCTCCTCTTCCACCTTGGCCTCGTCTACGAAACGTTGCAAACACGACGTGAGATGATTTATATTCTCAGGACGATTCTTTTGTCCATGAGGCCATTGTTTTCTTCCGAAACAAAACATGCATTGCTTCCGACCGTCCACCTTATGTGTTTGGGACGCATGTTTTTTATAAAAGTGACGCCCGGTCATTTGCTCCAGACATTTGGAACACTCTACCAGCGTGCCAGAGCATCTATTGAGATGTCTGTAAAATGAAGTAGAGGATTTGAACATGTCTCCACGGTCACTAGAAGACGATTGTGTAATAAGCAAGCATTAACCTTATTTATCGTGGATCTGTTCTCGTTTCCCTTTGAGTTTCTTTCTTTGAATTTCCCAGTTTAAATTTCCCTCTTGGAGTTTCTCCGTTTGAGCGATGCCCTTGGAAGGAGACGTGGGGCCTCAGACATGTGCCCCGTTGGATGGGATTCATTGGATAGAACTCCCGTGTGTGGCTTCCCTTCCATGATTTGTTCTTTGTACCATCTTTCAACTGTTTCTTCAACATTCTTACTACACGGTTCCATATTGTTTCCCATCTCGAGTTTTTTACCTGAAAAGGCACTCCACATGACCCTTTACAGGCCTCTTTACCTGTTTGAAACATTCTTACAACACGGTTCCATTTTATTTACCCTCTCGAGTTTTTTTTACCTGAAAAGCACTCCACAGGACCTTTTACAGGCCTCTTTACCTGTTTGAAACAGGCCCAAAAAACAGGCCCATTATAGCAAGTAGCAGTATAATAAGGAACCTTTTGTTTCCTAGTTCATAATGTATCAAATAATAAGGTGAGTGAAAGGATGAAAATGAAAAGAAGAAATGAATCAAAAATAAAAATAATTTAATAAAATACAGGTAAAATAAATAAAATACAGGTGAAATGAATAAAATATAGGTGAAATGAATGTTTCTTGCAAAACATAAAAAATCATTTCAATGGCAGATTGGACAAATGATTCTCTCAACAGTTCCACATCAAACCTTCCAACGTTGGTGAGAGGAGGGACCCAAAAAAATGGAAAGGATGTGCTAAGCACATCCTTTCCATTTTTTTGGATTTGACACATTTGAGGTTCAAACAGTCTGCCTACACAGGGGGCAGGTGGTACTCTGGGTCCGCTCGAAACATGCTTTGTGAAACGTGTGTCCCCATTCGGTCGTGAGGGGAAAATGCATGGGCTCCAGGCAAAGGGGACATTTTTCAGGCACGCCAAACACGGGATCTGGGAAGGGAGCACTGTACAAGAGTTGAAGAGCCGTGTGACCCAGCGTTTCCCATTGTTCCAAATCCTGAGAGCCCCCATAAGACCAGGCCACGCTCACCTTTTTTTACAGATCGGGTTTCATGCATTCTGTCCAAATGCCCCGAATGTAGGCGCCGTGACCCCTTTCGGCCATCTTGTGGAGCACAAGGTCCTTGGATTTGAAAGGTTCGACGGCAAAGAGAAAGGGGAGAGAGCGCAATTTTCCAGATTCCCCCGAAGGACAGAGAACGTTGCACAAGGCATCCAGGTCGTGGAAATGGCGTCGAAATGCCTGCACCGTCAACACCTCTGGAATGGGTAAAGCATTCAGACGATTCCGGAGTTCTTTTAAAAAGGCAGCAAAGTCCCCGAAATCGGGGGATGAATACTTGACGAGGCAGTGTGCAAACGCTAAATCGTCTCGCATCCTGAGGAATGAATGAGCTCTCTCGTCTCGAGTGCCTCGCTTTTATAGCAGGGAGAAGGTTTCTGATTGGTCGATGCAACTGATATGAAATTTCAAGTCTGGTAGGATTTAAAAAGGATTCATGAGTAACACTTTCAATTCAACCTTGGCTTGAAAAGAGACTTATGCTGCTAGCAAAATTATTTTTTCGTAAGTATTAGTTTCAACCTTGGCTGGAAAAGAGACTTGTGCTGCTAGCAAAAGTATTATTTTTGAGAGAGGATAGCGTCATTTTTTGCAAGTGTTTCATTCAACAGGTTCCAACCTTGGCATATTTATTGACCCAAAAAAATGGGAGAATGATTACTGGTCCCGAGCTATGCTCCTTTCCAGCAATCATTCTCCCATTTTTCTGGGGCTCAACACAATGTCTACCTCTAAAGGTCGGGTTCTCTCAGTGGATTGGGTGCCCTGCAGAGAGGACAGGTGTTTTGCACGTCCAGATGTTGCAACAAGCAACGCATGTGGAACAGATGACCACAATGCGTTCTTTCTGGCCAGTGCATGGGACTCAGACAGATGGCACATGATTCTGGTACTTGAAACACGCTCTCGGGCCATTTCAATCCATAGCACCCATCCAACACTGCTTGAGCCAAGTGGGTCCAGGCGGTCAGATGTTGGGGACCGTGTCTCCTCCACGCCTTGTAGGCCAAGTGATACAGTTTTGGTTTCGCGAAACTAGTCCAAAGGGCTTGTAGATAGGCCCCTTTTCCTTTGGCAGCCTCCTCCTCCAAGTAATCACTGTGCAGGTTGGCCGGTTCTGCATACACAACACATTCAAAGGTGGGCAGGTCACGGGGCTCGTAATCGGGCAACACCTTTTGCAGCAGTTCAGCAACGGTTACATCGTGGATGGACTCGACCGTTATGATGTCAGAGGGCATCATGGTCTGCAGGCACTTTCGAAAATTGATCATAAATGTAATGTAGTCTCCAAGATTAGCCTCCTGGTACTTGGACAGATAAAGTGTGAAAGCTTTCTCGTCTTCCATGTCTCAGGAATAAATGAAGCAGAGAGCGTCTGAGCCCTGCTTTTATAGTCGAGAGAAGGAGGAAGTGGTTTCTGATTGGTCGATTGTTTTGATAACGATTCCCAAGGATGAAAGGGGGTCACTTTTCAAGAGGCAAAAGTCCATGTCATCAATCAACCTTGGCATCTCATATAAACCAAAAAAGGGAGAATGGGCCAAAGCC
>BMAO01011537.1:0-19447 GCA_019973975.1 Trichonephila clavata | reverse complement strand
ACATTGAACGATTTTCATCTACGGAATGCTTCTGTTTCATGTTCCGGGAGCTAAGGGAGCTAAGTCTTTTGAAGAGTTACGAACCTTTGAGGGTGTTGAAATGATTTCTTTCAAAGAGGCGTGTCGTGTTAGGAATTTGTTGGAAGATGATGGTGATTGGAGAAACTGCTTGAGGGAGGCATGTAGCTTTCAAATGCCATCAAAGTTAAGGTAGTTTTTTACTTTTATTTGCGCTTTTTGTAATCCAACATCACCTCTGGCACTTTGGGAAGAATTCAAATCTTATTTGTCTGAAGATTTTGAGTTCCATACCTCAGTGCAGCAAAGTATAGATCTTGCATTGCACAACATAGCCGATCAACTTCATGCTCACAACATGACCCTCATGAGCATTGGATTGCCAGAACCTGCCATTTCTCACCCATATGTCAATACAGATTTTTACAACTTAGAAGAAGAAAGGCAAGAAGGTGAGAGACTAATGTCAATGTTGAATCTGGAGCAGCGTACAATTTTCGATGCAGTTATTCTTGCAATCCAAGATGTTGACGAGGCTTCATCTAAGGCATTTTGTGTGAATGCTTTTGCTGGGTCTGGCAAAAGTTTTTTATTCAATGCCATAATTCATTCAGTAAGAGGATTGGGGGAAATTGTTGTTCCTGTTGCATGGACAGGAATTTCAGCTATAATTTTGGAAAGCGGCAGAACAGCGCATTCAAGATTCAAGTTACCGGTCCCCATTCTGGATAATTCATCATGTGGTGTTCGTCATAACACTGAAGAGGGGAAATTTCTTAAGGCGGCGAAGATTATTATCTGGGATGAGTGCACTATGACTCCTCATCATGCTTTGAGTGCAGTTGACAGGCTTTTTCAGAGATCTGATGGACTTAGACGTACCGTTTGGAGGCAAGGTTTTGTTCTTGGTGGTGACTGGTGACAGATTTTACCTGTTGCAGTACATGCTAATAGAACAGCAATTGTTGAGACTTGCTTGAAGAATTCACCTCTTTGGAGCTCATTCAAGCAATTTTCACTCTTTAGGAATATGAGAACTGAACCCCATGAACAGGATTTTGCAAGTTGGCTTCTGCATCTCGCAATGGAACTTTGAAGAATGACTGCCAATTAGGAGAAGATATTGTGGAAATTTCTGAAGAATGTGTCGTGAAGGAGTCCATTGTTGATGAAATTTTTGGATCATCTGTTTTTGATATGGAAAATCTGTCGGGAAAGGCTATTTTATGCCCCAAGAATGAGGATTCTCTGAAAATCAACGAACAAGTTTTAGCAAGATTTCCAGGCCAGAATGTTACATATTTCAGCGCAGACAGCATTATTTCTGAAGATCAAGAAGAACAGAACAATTTTCAACTGGATTTCATCAACGGAATAACTCCTTCTGGAATGCCACCGCACATACTTAATTTGAAACTAGGAGCCGTGATTATGTTGCTCAGGAACTTAAATCCATCTGCAGGACTGTGTAATGGAACGCGTTTGATTATTCGGAAACTGATGCCCAATGTAATAGATGCTGAAATTTTGACTGGGCATACAAAAGACTCACGTGCCTTTATTCCGAGAATTACGCTTCATCCTTCTGACAGCAATCTACCTTTCCAACTTCAAAGGCAACAGTTTCCAGTTCGGCTTGGTTTTGCTATGACCATTAATAAATCTCAGGGACAGACTCTTCAAAAAGTAGGAATATATTTGCCCCAGCCAGTATTTTCTCATGGAATGTTGTATGTTGCCTTCTCAAGAGCTACATCCATGCATTACGTTCGCGTTTTGGTAAACGACACGAAGAAACAAGGGAAATTAAATGGTTCAAATAGAGTTTTTACAAAAAATGTTGTTTTCTGTGAAGTTTTACTTTAAGCTTTTGTGATACGTTAGAATGTAAGATGCCCTTGATTCTCAAATGCATTAAGTTGTCGAATCTACAATGGTTCATGGACCTTGTGGTGTGTTTTACCCCAAGTTTCTGTGTATTGTTGATGGATGGTACTTACTTTTTTGCTTTTTTTATCTAACACAGTTTCGGTGTATTGTTGACGGATGACGTGGTGCATAAAATAGATTTTTGGTGTTCATTGGAAAGCATTTTGGATATGATGAGAGTATTCTTCAGTTGGTTTTATAACACACATACATATCATATTAATAAAAATGTCACTTTTTCTTTATCAATGTTCTTTTAATTTCCGAAATTATAAATCATTAATATTTGCATGAAATTTTGTGGTTTGTTGAGCCCCAACTTTCCGTGTATCGTCGATGGTGTAATACATTATGAAAGCTATTTTAATTTCAAAATATTGGTTCCCTTGAAAATTTAAACATGTATAGGCATTAATAATGTAAGATAAGTGTATACATAGTCAACTATTAAAACAGTTTTTTATGTAAACACTTATTTTGCATACTGTGGAGTGACATGTGAAACAGGGTCCTTGCCCCTCACTCTATTTTCTTAAAACTGCAATCAAAAAGTCAATTTCTTTTTTTAAAGTGTCTGATGTGCTGATACCCTTAAAAATTTAAAAATGTAGGCAATAATGCAAGATAAGTGTATACATAATCAACTATTAAAGCAGTTTTACATTAAAAAATGTAGGCATTAATAATGCAAGATAAATGTATACATAATCAACTATTAAACAGTTTTTTATGTATCTATTTCTTAAATTGCAATCAAAAAGTCAATTTCTTTTTTTAAAGTGTATGATTGCTTGGTACCCTTAAAAATTTAAAAATGTAGGCATTAATAATGCAAGATAAGTGTATACATAATCAACTATTAAAACAGTTTTTTATGTAAACACTTATTTTGCGTACTGTGGAGTGACACGTGGAACAGGGTCCTCGCCCCTCACTCTGGAAACTGTGCTTTAAATATAATATTTAATGCACAGGCTAATGGTTCCACACAATTTTTTTTTTCGAATACAAAGGTTATAAATGTTACAAAATGTTATTTCTAAAATTATAAATCATTAATAGTTGTATGAAATTTTGTGATGTGTTGAACCCATATTTTCCATGTATCGTTTACAGTGTAATTATACTTCAAGCATTCTTTAAAGTTACGAAAGTTATTTTAACTTCAAAATATTTTTTCCTTCGTTTTATGAAACATAATGTAATTTTGTAATACTTTTTTTCATTTATGTATCACATATAAAAGTATTTCTTGCATGTGAAAAATATTTTACATGTATAAAATAATGAAATAAATATAATTAACAAGTTTTTGAATTAAATACCTGCATATTATCTTTGAAAAACATAATAAAAACTGATAATCTTTACTTTTTTTCTTTAAAAAAAAAGGGTAGTCTGAAATTTAAAAAGATAAAATAAATAGACACTTTAATCAATGTACATATGCGCGTTAGTATTTTTTGATTCTGAAATTTAAAAATGTAGACATTAATAATGCAAGATAAGTGTATACATAATTAACTATTAAAACAGTTTTTTATGTAAACTCTTATTTTGTGTATTGTGGAGTGAAATGTGGAACAGGGTCCTCGCCCCTCACTCTGGAAACTGTGCTTTAAATATAATATTCAATGCACAGGCTAATGGTTCCACACAATTTTTTTTCGAATACAAAGGTAGTTATAAATGTTACAAAATGTTATTTCTAAAATTATAAATTATTAATAGTTGTATGAAATGTTGTGATGTGTTGAGCCCATATTTTCCATGTATCGTTTACAGTGTAATTATACTTCAAGCATTCTTTAAAGTTACGAAAGTTTTTTTAACTTCAAATTATTTTTTCCTTCGTTTTATGAAACATAATGTCATTTTGTAATACTTTTTTTCATTTATGTATCACATATAAAAGTATTTCTTGCATGTGAAAAATATTTTACATGTTTAAAATAATGAAAAAAATATAATTAACAAGTTTTTGAATTAAATACCTGCATATTATCTTTGAAAAACATAATAAAACTGATAATCTTTACTTTTTTTCTTTAAAAAAAAAGGGATGTCTGAAATTTAAAAAGATAAAATAAATAGACACTTTTATCAATGTACATATGTGCGTTAGTATTTTTTGATTCTGAAAAATATGCACAATTTCTTAAAACTGCAATTGCAAAAGTCAATTTCTTTTTTAAAGTGTATGATGTGCTGGTACCCTTGAAAATTTAAAAATGTAGACATTAATAATGCAAGATAAGTGTATACATAATTAACTATTAAAACAGTTTTTTATGTAAACACTTATTTTGTGTATTGTGGAGTGAAATGTGGAACAGGGTCCTCGCCCCTCACTCTGGAAACTGTGCTTTAAATATAATATTTAATGCACAGGCTAATGGTTCCACACAATTTTTTTTTTCCAATACAAAGGTAGTTTTAAATGTTACAAAAATTAAATAAATGGATACTGTTATTATCAATTTCATTTATCATGTTTTTTTTAACTGTTAAAAAAAAGGTGTATTCAGTTAAATAAGCATAATTTCCGTAGAAAGACTAATAGCAATGTTCTTTAATTATATACTTCATTATTAATTGCCAATCTATTTCCCGAGCCTTGTAATACTTCAAGCATTCTCTCAGGTTACAAAAGTAATTTTAATTTCAAAGTATTTTTTCTTTGTTTTACTGAACATAATATCATTTTGTAATACATTTTTTCATTTATATACCACTTCTTACAGCAATATTTATTCAATATGAAAAATAATTTACACACATATGTACCATAATAAACAAAACATAATTAAACATGAAATAGCTGCATGCATGTTATATTTTGTTACTTATTATATTGCTATTTCATAACTGTGTCATGATTCACAAGCTCACTCATTTTATATAATTATTATAGTTTTTGATTTCATTCAGGAAATTTCATACCACTGAATTCATTACCATAAATTTATGAATTCTTATAAAAATATTTCTTGAATATGTGAAACATTTTATACACATATGTAAAATAATGAGCAAAACATAGTTAGCCATATATTTTTAAAAAATATTATAAAACTGATTATCTTTATTTTTTTTAAAAATTTAGTTTCAAAAAAGACACTTTATGAATTTTATTTGTCATTTTGTACGTTTTTATTTATCAATGCACATATGTATGCACTCGGTAAAAGCCCGTGCAACGCCGGGCCATGAAAGCTAGTCTTAAACTATTAAAATTCGAAGGTAAACAAACGTATCTATCTATCTGTCTATGTATGAAGTTGCGTCTATCTTCTCACGAACCGCACCACGCAGAAAGTCGCGGAAGGTACCAAAAGATCGGGAATTTTCCGGGGAAGCCGTATTGGCTATTTATATTACGATATTGTAATTAGTTGAAAAGATATTAATTAAAAACCTTAAAACGCCTAATTGTTTTACTCCTGCCGGCTGTTTACTTGGCGGAACTTTCCATTTCGGCACAGCGGTGATTCGACGTTTTCCACCATATTAAAATTGTCCTCCAATTTTCGGTGTTGAAATTAGACAAAAAATAATTAAAGAATCGGAAAGATCATTTATTTCGCCACGATACGGTATAATTTGTTTTGTAAAATCACGATATTATCTATTTTTTTTCGAATTTTTTAAAATAGTGTTAAAACTGATGCGTTTTTATGAAAATTATTTCTAAATCGTTGGGTATGAATTACTTTTCGTGTTATTAAATCGATATTCTACACTAATTAACTTCAAACCTTTCTCTTTTAGATCCATTCATTTAAAGATAAAATTCTCAAAACTTTTTTTTTAAAGAATTTTTAAATAGTAGTCAGAATTTTTACTTCACATTAAATAACTTCGTCATTTATGAAGGTAATCTCACAAAACCATTTTTCCGTGTGTAAAGCAATATTATACGTAACATATACGAAGATTGAAAAAATTGCTTCAAAATTACGGATTTTAAAAAACATTTTGTGATTTTCGTAAACTGCTGTTTTTCTGAGAAATAACTTAAACAGTAGTAATTCTTACATTTTTTATTTCAAAGTGCGTTATTTTTACAAATAGTTTGTGAAGTTTGAGCGACTTAACTCAAAAATTATGCCCTAAAAATGAAGGTAATGATTTTTAAAATAATTAATAATACGAGATTTTACATTTAGCTAAACATTGGCGTCGAAAATTAGCTTCGCACCAAAGACTTTTGAAATGTTTCGCCGTCGACCGCATCGAACTCAAGGGTTACACTAAAAAAATTCTGCCTTAAACAGGGGGAAATCAGTAACTTTGGCGAGTAAAAAAAATGCGAGTGAAAAAGTTATTTTTTCGTCAATTTTTCTTTATATAATTTTCAAAATTAAATAACTATGTATGTCAGATTAAGATGATAAAATGCATTCAATGCATTTCTGAGATTCATTTAAAATATTTATCAGTATCGAAATTTTTGTTCTCTTTCATAAAACTTATAGTTTACTTTAAAATAATGCCTAATGTATATTTCTTTTTTTGACATATAATTTCATAATAAAATCGAAGTATTTGCCCATTTCGAAACTTTTTTTTGCATAACTTCCTTAGAAAAAAAAAAGCTAATGCTCATATATTATATATTCTTTACTATTAATTGCGTGTTCTTAATATGTCATAAATCAGTACATTTTTTGCGATACATTTAAATTTAATCTTCAATCGAAATCTTTCAATAGTTATGTGAATATCCTGTGGATCCCCTCAATTAAAAATTAATTTCAATTTGAACCTCCCATTCATTATTATTGCCTATTTTCACTCTCCGCTACGGGTCCGTGTGGCGTAGTTGCATAGCGCGTCGCTTTCGCAAAGTATCTAATTCTTTCTTGTGTCTGGGTTCAAATCTAGCAAACTCGATTTTGTTCGTTTCTGCTTATTTTTCCCACGTAAATTAATTCTCTCTTCTTCAATGATTGAATTCACTTGCTGCATCCCCACTGATCTGAAATTTACTTCATTTTCAGTGCTGCCATTATTAAGCAAATGGTATGTCACAATTAATTGCTAAATGAGCATTTTTAATCAATTTTATTAGAAAAAAATTAATAAGTTAGTTTTGTATAATATACTTTTTTTCGCAGATACGTGTTTAAATAATTTAATTAACACAGAGTGGAATGAAAAACTATAAAATTAAAATTAAAAAAATTAAATGTTTTTATCAAATAGTATTATTTTCTTTTTGAATGTTTTTTTCAGTGAATGTTAGCATATAACTAGGTTTTCCCCCAAAAGTGGATTTTTAACACTTACATATGTTTAATCAAACATCCAAACTTTTCAAGAGTTATCTGTAGAATTTTTTATTAGTATTTATTGATAATGGATTTAAATTAATATATTTTTTTAAAATCAAAGGAATGTTTCTATTATTTTATTATTAAATTAATTATTTGTTAATAAAAATTATATCGCCTATTATTTAGGATAAAAATACGTTCTAGAGACATTTTTAAGCTAACTGTAAGTAACGATTGATTAATTAATGAAAACCTGAAAATATTTTATTATTTTAGATTCCTAAAAACTATCTATTATAAAAAAAATGATTTTTTTAAATCAAGCATCAGAATAGTTTTATGCGTTTTTATGAAAATTATTTCTAAATCGTTGCGTATGAATTTATTTTCGTGTTATTAAATCGATATTCTACACTAATTAACTTCAAGCCTTTCTCTTTTAGATCCACTCATTTAAAAAATAAAATGACCAAAACTTTTTTTCCTGCGATTTTTAAATATTAGACCAAATGTTTACTCAACGTTGAATAACTTCGTTATTTATTAAAATTATCTCACAAAACTTTTTTTCCATGTGTAAAAAAATATTATCCGTAATCTGTAAGAAGATTTAAAAAATTGCTTAAAAATTACGGATTTAAAAAAATATTTTGTGATTTTCGCATGCGCGAGAATCATTTTTTTTTAGCTCTGTTTAACACTCAGTGGCCAAGGTCAAAGTGCTCTTTTTGAGTAATGGAGAAAGGGGCATTCCCTTTTTTTTTCATACTCTCTGTCTCATGGCTAAAGCTATTTGCTATCCATAAAAGTGTTTAATTCATTACAGATAAAGTTTTAAAGTGTTCTAGCTTTTATTTTTTTGACAGTTTTCCTCATTCTTAAAGAAAGACTTTTTTATGAAAAGTGGATAAAAATACTGTAAAAAAAATTCTGAAACATATTTTAGTCTCACACACAGTATTATTTTCTTTTTGAATGATTTTGTGCAGCGAATGTAAATAAATTTCCAGGCTTTTTCATTCTTATATATTTTTAATCTAACATTCAAAAACAACGAAATGAAAAAATGAATAGTTTTGTCGATCATTAACGGTGAGAATTTTTGTATTTATTTTTTTAGAAAATGGATTTAAAATAATATATATTTTACGAAACCAAGGCAATATTTTTTCCGTTATTCATTACTAGATTAATTATGTAATGATAACACTGTATAATCTGTTTTTTACTTGATAAAACAAGAGATTATAGTTTTCTGGACTATACTTAAGCTACCGGTATATAACGATTGATTGGTAAATGAAAATACCACACATACACACAAACCCCTTGTATTATTTTAAGCTATAAAAAAGTATTTATTGTTAAAATAATGAATATATTTGGTTTTTTCTAATATATTAGATCAGAACGTTTTATTTGTTTCTTTAAATATACATTTTTTAAGTAAAAAAACATTGTTTTCTGTAAATCATTATTGATCATTCAGAAAAGCTACGTTTTCATTTCGGGGGGCTAAAAAATTGCAACGAAAGAATTCAAAAGTGAGTGGGGGATTTTTAAAGTCGCACTGTTCCCCTACTCGAGGGTTTTGGCGACGGACCTTGAAATTTTCAACCATGGTCAAGTGACGAGGACGACACCTGAGCTTTCACCCGTCTCTCCTAATTACCACACCAACGCAAGAACAAATTTCGAAAAAGGGAGTTTTAATGACATAGTTAAAGAAATTACTCACATCGCTCGCATACACACACATAAGTGCTATCGACCTCAGGGAAAAAGGAAATTCCTCTGGGGATTATATATATATATATATATATATATATATATAAGTTATTCACTCGGTAAGAGTCCGTGCAACGCCGAGCCTGGGGAGAGGAAAGAAACAAAGAAGTCGAAGTAATTTCGAAAAATAATATTGGATGTGCTGGTTTTGTGAAGAGAAGGGAAAATTTTAAACGAGAAAGCATGATACGCACTCACATCATACGCGTCACACCCACATAAAAGTTATGGCGTCAGAAAGAAGGAAATTAATATGGGGATAAGTTATACCCTCGGTAAAAGCCCGTGCAACGCCGGGCCATGAAAGCTAGTCTTAAACTATTAAAATTCAAAGGTAACAAACGTATCTATCTATCTGTCTATGTATGTATGTGCGTCTATCTTCTCACGAACCGCACCACGCAGAAAGTCGCGGAAGGTACCAAAAGATCGGGAATTTTCCGGGGAAGCCGTATTGCCTATTTATATTACGATATTGTAATTAGTTGAAAAGATATTAATTAAAAACCTTAAAACGCCTAATTGTTTTACTCCTGCCGGTTGTTTAAACTGCGGAACTTCCGTTCCGTTTCGGCCCAGCGGTGATTCGACGTTTTCCACCATATTAAAATTGTCATCCAATTTTCGGTGTTGAAATTAGACAAAAAATAATTAAAGAATCGGAAAGATCATTTATTTCGCCACGATACGGTATAACTTTTTTTTTGTAAAATAACGATATTTTCTATTTTTTTTTCGAATTTTTGAAAATAGTGTTAAAACTGATGCGTTTTTATGAAAATTATTTCTAAATCGTTGGGTATGAATTACTTTTCGTTTTATTAAATCAAAATTACACAATAATTAACTTCAAACTTTTCTCTTTTAGACGCATTCATTTAAAAAATAAAATTCTCAAAACTTTTTTTTAAAGAATTTTTAAAAAGTAGTCCCAATTTTTACTTCACATTGAATAACTTCGTCATTTATGAATGTAATCTCACAAAACCATTTTTCCGTGTGTAAAGCAATATTATACTTAACATATACGAAGACTGAAGAAATTGCTTCAAAATTACGGATTTTAAAAAACATTTTGTGATTTTCGTAAACTGCTACTTTTCTGAGAAATAACTTAAACAGTAGTAATTCTTACATTTTTTATTTCAAAGTACGTTATTTTTGCAAATAGTTTGTGAAGTTTGAGAGCATTAACTCAAAAATTATGCCCTAAAAATGAAGGTAATGATTTTTAAAATAATTAATAATACTCGATTTTACAATTAGCCAAACATTGGCGTCGAAAATTAGCTTTTGCGCCAAAGACTTTTGAAATGTTTCGCCGTCGACCGCATCGAACTCAAGGGTTACACTAAAAAAATTCTGCCTTAAACAGGGGGAAATCAGTAACTTTGGCGAGTAAAAAAAAATGCGAGTGAAAAAGTTATTTTTTCGTCAATTTTTCTTTATATAATTTTCAAAATTAAATAACTATGTATGTCAGATTAAGATGATAAAATGCATTCAATGCATTTCTGAGATTCATTTAAAATATTTATCAGTATCGAAATTTTTGTTCTCTTTCATAAAACTTATAGTTTACTTTAAACTAATGCCTAATGTATATTTCTTTTTTTGACATATAATTTCATAATAAAATCGAAGTATTTGCCCATTTCGAAACTTTTTTTTGCATAACTTCCTTAGAAAAAAAAAGCTAATGCTCATATATTATATATTCTTTACTATTAATTGCGTGTTCTTAATATGTCATAAATCAATACATTTTTTGCGATACATTTAAATTTAATCTTCAATCGAAATCTTTCAATAGTTATGTGAATATCCTGTGGATCCCCTCAATTAAAAATTAATTTCAATTTGAACCTCCCATTCATTATTATAGCCTATTTTCACTCTCCGCTACGGGTCCGTGTGGCGTAGTTACATAACGCGTCGCTTTCGCAAAGTATCTAATTCTTTCTTGTGTCTGGGTTCAAATCTAGCAAATTCGATTTTGTTCGTTTCTGCTTATTTTTCCCACGTAAATTAATTCTCTCTTCTTCAATGATTGAATTCACTTGCTGCATCCCCACTGATCTGAAATTTACTTCATTTTCAGTGCTGCCATTATTAAGCAAATGGTATGTCACAATTAATTGCTAAATGAGCATTTTTAATCAATTTTATTAGAAAAAATTAATAAGTTAGTTTTGTATAATATACTTTTTTTCGCAGATACGTGTTTAAATAATTTAATTAACACAGAGTGGAATGAAAAACTATAAAATTAAAATTAAAAAAATTAAATGTTTTTATCAAATAGTATTATTTTCTTTTTGAATGTTTTTTTCAGTGAATGTTAGCATATAACTAGGTTTTCCCCCAAAAGTGGATTTTTAACACTTACATATGTTTAATCAAACATCCAAACGTTTCAAGAGTTATCTGTAGAATTTTTTTATTAGTATTTATTGATAATGGATTTAAATTAATATATTTTTTTAAAATCAAAGGAATGTTTCTATTATTTTATTATTAAATTAATTATTTGTTAATAAAAATTATATCGCCTATTATTTAGGATAAATATACGTTCTAGAGACATTTTTAAGCTAACTGTAAGTAACGATTGATTAATTAATGAAAACCTGAAAATATTTTATTATTTTAGATTCCTAAAAACTATCTATTATAAAAAAAATGATTTTTTTAAATCAAGCATCAGAATAGTTTTATGCGTTTTTATGAAGATTATTTCTAAATCGTTGCGTATGAATTTATTTTCGTGTTATTAAATCGATATTCTACACTAATTAACTTCAAGCCTTTCTCTTTTAGATCCACTCATTTAAAAAATAAAATGACCAAAACTTTTTTTTCTGCGATTTTTTAAATATTAGACCAAATGTTTACTCAACGTTGAATAACTTCGTTATTTATTAAAATTATCTCACAAAACATTTTTTCCATGTGTAAAAAAATATTGTCCGTAATCTGTAAGAAGATTTAAAAAATTGCTTAAAAATTACGGATTTAAAAAAAAAAATTTGTGATTTTCGCATGCGCGAGAATAATTTTTTTTAGCTCTGTTTAACACTCAGTGGCCAAGGTCAAAGTGCTCTTTTTGAGTAATGGAGAAAGGGGCATTCCCTTTTTTTTTCATACTCTCTGTCTCATGGCTAAATCTATTTGCTATCCATAAAAGTGTTTAATTCAATACAGATAAAGTTTTAAAGTGTTCTAGCTTTTATTTTTTTGACAGTTTTCCTCATTCTTAAAGAAAGACTTTTTTATGAAAAGTGGATAAAAATACTGTAAAAAAAATTCTGAAACATATTTTAGTCTCACACACAGTATTATTTTCTTTTTGAATGATTTTGTGCAGCGAATGTAAATAAATTTCCAGGCTTTTTCATTCTTATATATTTTTAATCTAACATTCAAAAACAACGAAATGAAAAAATGAATAGTCTTGTCGATCATTAACGGTGAGAATTTTTGTATTTATTTTTTTAGAAAATGGATTTAAAATAATATATATTTTACGAAACCAAAGCAATATTTTTTTCGTTATTCATTACTAGATTAATTATGTAATGATAACACTGTATAATCTGTTTTTTACTTGATAAAACAAGAGATTATAGTTTTCTGGACTATACTTAAGCTACCGGTATATAACGATTGATTGGTAAATGAATATACCACACATACACACAAACCCCTTGTATTATTTTAAGCTATAAAAAAGTATTTATTGTTAAAATAATGAAAATGTTTGGTTTTTTCTAATATATTATATCAGAACGTTTTATTTGTTGCTTTAAATATACATTTTTTTAAGTAAAAAAATATTGTTTTCTTTAAATCATTATTGATCATTCAGAAAAGCTACGTTTTCATTTCGTGGGGCTAAAAAATTGCAACGAAAGAATTCAAAAGTGAGTGGGGGATTTTTAAAGTCGCACTTTTCACCTACTCGAGGGTTTTTGGCGACAGACCTTGAAATTTTCAACCATGGTCAAGTGACGAGGACGACACCTGAGCTTTCACCCGTCTCTCCTAATTACCACACCAACGCAAGAACAAATTTCGAAAAAGGGAGTTTTAATGACATAGTTAAAGAAATTACTCACATCGCTCGCATACACACACATAAGTGCTATCGACCTCAGGGAAAAAGGAAATTCCTCTGGGGATTATATATATATATATATATTATATATATATATATATATAAGTTATTCACTCGGTAAGAGTCCGTGCAACGCCGAGCCTGGGGAGAGGAAAGAAACAAAGAAGTCGAAGTAATTTCGAAAAATAATATTGGATGTGCTGGTTTTGTGAAGAGAAGGGAAAATTTTAAACGAGAAAGCATTATACGCACTCACATCATACGCGTCACACCCACATAAAAGTTATGGCGTCAGAAAAAAGGAAATTAACATGGGGATAAGTTATACCCCCGGTAAAAGCCCGTGAAACGCCGGGCCATGAAAGCTAGTCTTAAACTATTAAAATTCAAAGGTAAACAAACGTATCTATCTATCTGTCTATGTATGAAGTTGCGTCTATCTTCTCACGAACCGCACCACGCAGAAATTCGCGGAAGGTACCAAAAGATCGGGAATTTTCCGGGGAAGCCGTATTGCCTATTTATATTACGATATTGTAATTAGTTGAAAAGATATTAATTAAAAACCTTAAAATGCCTAATTGTTTTACTCCTGCCGGTTGTTTACTTGGCTGAACTTCCGTTCCGTTTCGGCCCAGCGGTGATTCGACGTTTTCCACCATATTAAAATTGTCATCCAATTTTCGGTGTTGAAATTAGACAAAAAACTATTAAAGAATCGAAAAGATCATTTATTTCGCCACGATACGGTATAATTTTTTTTGTAAAATAACGATATTTTCTATTTTTCTTCGAAATGTTTAAAATAGTGTTAAAACTGATGCGTTTTTATGAAAATTATTTCTAAATCGTTGGGTATGAATTACTTTTCGTGTTATGAAATCGATATTCTACACTAATTAACTTCAAACCTTTCTCTTTTAGATCCATTCATTTAAAAAATAAAATTCTCAAAACTTTCTTTTTAAAGAATTTTTAAAAAGTACTCCCAATTTTTACTTCACGTTGAATAACTTCGTCATTTATGAAGGTAATCTCACAAAACCATTTTTCCGTGTGTAAAGCCATATTATACTTAACATATACGAAGATTGAAAAAATTGCTTCAAAATTACGGATTTTAAAAAACATTTTGTGATTTTCGTAAACTGCTTTTTTTCTGAGAAATAACTTAAACAGTAGTAATTCTTACATTTTTTATTTCAAAGTACTTTATTTTTACAAATAAATTGTGAAGTTTGAGAGCATTAACTCAAAAATTATGCCCTAAAAAGGAAGGTAATGATTTTTAAAATAATTAATACTACGTGATTTTACAATTAGCCAAACATTGGCGTCGAAAATTAGCTTTGCGCCAAAGACTTTTGAAATGTTTCGCAATCGACCGCATTGAACTCAAGGGTTACACTAAAAAAATTCTTCCTTAAACAGGGGGAAATCAGTAACTTTGGCGAGTAAAAACAAAATGCGAGTGAAAAAGTTATTTTTTCGTCAATTTTTCTTTATATAATTTTCAAAATTAAATAACTATATATGTCAGATTAAGATGATAAAATGCATTCAATGCATTTCTGAGATTCATTTAAAATATTTATCAGTATCGAAATTTTTGTTCTCTTTCATAAAACTTATAGTTTACTTTAAACTAATGCCTAATGTATATTTCTTTCTTTGACATATAATTTCATAATAAAATCGAAGTATTTGCCCATTTCGAAACTTTTTTTTGCATAACTTCCTTAGAAAAAAATAGCTAATGCTCATATTATATATTCTTTACTATTAATTGCGTGTTCTTAATATGTCATAAATCAATACATTTTTTGCGATACATTTAAATTTAATCTTTAATCGAAATCATTCAATATTTATGTGAATATCCTGTGGATCCCCTCAATTAAAAATTAATTTCAATTTGAACCTCCCATTCATTATTATTGCCTATTTTCACTCTCCGCTACGGGTCTGTGTGGCGTAGTTGCATAGCGCGTCGCTTTCGCAAAGTATCTAATTCTTTCTTGTTCAAATCTAGCAAATTCGATTTTGTTCGTTTCTGCTTATTTTTCCCACGTAAATTAATTCTGCATCCCCACTGATCTGAAATTTACTTCATTTTCAGTGCTGCCATTATTAAGCAAATGGTATGTCACAATTAATTGCTAAATGAGCATTTTTAATCAATTTTATTAAAAATAATTAATAAGTTAGTTTTGTATAATATAATTTTTTTCGCAGATACGTGTTTAAATAATTTTAACACAGAGTGGAATGAAAAACTATAAAATTAAAATTAAAAAAATTAAATGTTTTTATCAAATAGTATTTTTTTCTTTTTGAATGTTTTTTTCAGTGAATGTTAGCATATAACTAGGTTTTCCCCCAAAAGTGGATTTTTAACACTTATATATGTTTAATCAAACATCCAAATGTTTCAAGAGCTATCTGTAGAATTTTTTTTATTAGTATTTATTGATAATGGATTTAAATTAATATATATTTTTTTAAGTTAAAATGCATTCACAATGCATTTCTGAGATTTATTTAAAATATTTATCAGTATCGAAATTTTTGTTCTCTTTCATAAAACTTATAGTTTACTTTATAATAATGCGTAATTGCATGAAACTTTTTTCCCCGTGTCGAATATTTCAAAAAATTCTCACAATTTTACTTCAAGAATTAAAATAGTAGTGAAATTTTGTAATTTTAAAAATTTATACTTTCTGTTCTTTTTTCAGCATACAACTATTTTTAAAAATGCTACAGTTTCGTTTCCGGGAAAAAACTATCTTTCTTTAAAGAATTTTATAGAAAAAAAAATTTTTTTTTTTACAAAACAATGCTGTTTTATATATTTTATGATTTTTTCTCATACGAATCAATATCGTTGCGTTAATATAAAATTGATTTTTAAAACTTTTCAGAATCAGTGATTTAAAAAATAAAAAGCCGAAAACTTTTTTTGAACGAATTGTAATAAAACACTCAAAATACTTAAATCAATCATTTAATAATTTCTTCATTGAAAAAAAAATTGCATGAAATTTTTTCCCGTGTGTCGATTTCGTTTAAAAATTACGGATTTTAAAGATTTTATTTGTGATTTTCGTAAAATAAAGTTTTTGCGAGAAATAATATAAGCATTATTTTTGTAACCTTTTTTCTTCAAAAATTATTGTTGTTTTCAATCAATATGTGAAAACTTGGAATTTTCAATTGAAAATTGAGCCCTCAAAAATAATGAAAACTTTTGACATTCTAAAGGCTTTGCGCATGCGCGAGAATCATTATTATTATTTTTCCCCCTCTGTTTAACGCTCAGTGGCCAAGGTCAAACTTACTGTTGCAATATTTTTTCCGTTATTTAAATGTGAGTGAGGGATTTTTAAAAAGTCCCACTGTTCACCTACTCCAGAGTTTTTTGGCGACGGACATCGAAATTTTCAATTTAAAACTTTTAGAAATAGTGATTTTAAAAAAAAGCCAAAAACTTTTTTGAACAAATTTTAATAAATCACTCAAAATACTTAAATCAATCATTTAATAATTTCTTCTTTTATGAAGGTAATTGCATGAAACTTTTTCCCCCCGAGTCGAATATTTCAAAAAATCCTCACAATTTTACTCCAAGCATTAAAATAGTAGTGAAATTTTGTAATTTTAAAAATTTATACTTTCTGTCTTTTTTTCAGCATACAACTATTTTTAAAAAGGAGGAAAATCCGGGAAAGGAAATTTTATTTCCGTTTCCGGGAAATAAAAAATTGCAACGAAAGAATTGGAAAGTGAGTGAGTGATTTTAAAATTCACCCTGTTTGCCTATTCGAAAATTTTCGGTGACGGACCTCTAAATTTTCAACCATTCTCAAGTGACGAAAACGACACCTGAGCTTTCACCCATCTTTAATAATTAGCACACCACACCAACGCAAGAACATTTTTTAAAAAGTAGTCCCAATTTTTAATTCACATTGAATAACTTCGTCATTTATGAAGGTATAATCTCACAAAACCATTTTTCCGTGTGTAAAGTAATATTATACGTAACATATACGAAGATTGAAAAAATTGCTTCAAAATTACGGATTTTAAAAAACATTTTATGATTTTCGTAAACTGCTGTTTTTCTGAGAAATGTGCTAAATTGATGAGCTTTTCTTGAACAGTAGTAATCCTTACATTTTTTATTTCAAAGTACGTTATTTTTACAAATAGTTTGTGAAGTTTGAGAGCATTAACTCAAAAATTATGCCCTAAAAATGAAGGTAATGATTTTTAAAATAATTAATAATACGCAATTTTACATTTAGCCAAACATTGGCGTCGAAAATTAGCTTTGCGCCAAAGACTTTTGAAATGTTTCGCCGTCGACCGCCTCGAACTCAAGGGTTACACTAAAAAAATTCTGCCTTAAACAGGGGGAAATCAGTAAATTTGGCGAGTAAAAAAATGCGAGTGAAAAAGTTATTTTTTCGTCAATTTTTCTTTATATAATTTTCAAAATTAAATAACTATATATGTCAGATTAAGATGATAAAATGCCTTTAATGCATTTCTGAGATTCATTTAAAATATTTATCAGTATCGAAATTTTTGTTCTCTTTCATAAAACTTATAGTTTACTTTAAAATAATGCCTAATGTATATTTCTTTTTTTGACATATAATTTCATAATAAAATCGAAGTATTTGCCCATTTCGAAACTTTTTTTTGCATAACTTCCTTAGAAAAAAAAAGCTAATGCTCATATTATATATTCTTTACTATTAATTGCGTGTTCTTAATATGTCATAAATCAATACATTTTTTGCGATACATTTAAATTTAATCTTTAATCGAAATCTTTCAATAGTTATGTGAATATCCTGTGGATCCCCTCAATTAAAAATTAATTTCAATTTGAACCTCCCATTCATTATTATTGCCTATTTTCACTCTCCTCTACGGGTCGTGTGGCGTAGTTGCATAGCGCGTCGCTTTCGCAAAGTATCTAATTCTTTCTTGTTCAAATCTAGCAAATTCGATTTTGTTCGTTTCTGCTTATTTTTCCCACGTAAATTAATTCTCTCTTCTTCAATGATTGAATTCACTTGCTGCATCCCCACTGATCTGAAATTTACTTCATTTTCAGTGCTGTCATTATTAAGCAAATGGTATGTCACAATTAATTGCTAAATGAGCATTTTTAATCAATTTTATTAAAAATAATTAATAAGTTAGTTTTGTATAATATAATTTTTTTCGCAGATAAGTGTTTAAATAATTTTAACACAGAGTGGAATGAAAAACTATAAAATTAAAATTAAAAAAATTAAATGTTTTTATCAAATAGTATTTTTTTCTTTTTGAATGTTTTTTTCAATGAATGTTAGCATATAACTAGGTTTTCCCCAAAAGTGGATTTTTAACACTTATATATGTTTAATCAAACATCCAAATGTTTCAAGAGCTATCTGTAGAATTTTTTTTATTAGTATTTATTGATAATGGATTTAAATTAATATATATTTTTTAAGTTAAAATGCATTCACAATGCTTTTCTGAGATTTATTTAAAATATTTATCAGTATCGAAATTTTTGTTCTCTTTCATAAAACTTATAGTTTACTTTATAATAATGCGTAATTGCATGAAACTTTTTTCCCCGTGTCGAATATTTCAAAAAAATTCTCACAATTTTACTTCAAGAATTAAAATAGTAGTGAAATTTCGTAATTTTAAAAATTTATACTTTCTGTTCTTTTTTCAGCATACAACTATTTTTAAAAATGCTACAGTTTCGTTTCCGGGAAAAAACTATCTTTCTTTAAAGAATTTTATAGAAAAAAAATTTTTTTTTTTTACAAAACAATGCTGTTTTATATATTTTATGATTTTTTCTCATACGAATCAATATCGTTGCGTTAATATAAAATTGATTTTTAAACTTTCAGAATCAGTGATTTAAAAAATAAAAAGCCGAAAACTTTTTTTGAACGAAATGTAATAAAACACTCAAATACTTAAATCAATCATTTAATAATTTCTTCATTGAAAAAAAAATTGCATGAAATTTTTTCCCGTGTGTCGATTTCGTTTAAAAATTACGGATTTTAAAGATTTTATTTGTGATTTTCGTAAAATAAAGTTTTTGCGAGAAATAATATAAGCATTATTTTTGTAACCTTTTTTTCTTCAAAAATTATTGTTGTTTTCAATCAATATGTGAAAACTTGGAATTTTCAATTGAAAATTGAGCCCTCAAAAATAATGAAAACTTTTGACATTCTAAAGGCTTTGCGCATGCGCGAGAATCATTATTATTATTTTTCCCCCT
>BMAO01011536.1:0-16655 GCA_019973975.1 Trichonephila clavata | reverse complement strand
AAAATGTTTTGGACAAAATAGATATGGTGAAATAATTGATGAATTTTCCAAAGAGAAATCAACTGTATAGCAAAACAGTAAGCTCTTAAGTAAGGATTTTAATTTTTTTTTTCTTCAGTTAAGATTTTTCTTTATAGCCGATGAGGTTTTTTTTTTTTTTTTTTGCAATACATTTTATTTTGAGAATTTTAAGTAATTGACTCTTTTCACTATTTTAGTTTTTCGACTCTTAAGCCCATGGCCTCAAACCTTTTACCACCAGGGCCTCCAACTACCTTAATCCGCCTCTGACTAGTTCTATTCCGAAATGCTGAGTTAGTGTAAAAATGTAGTACAAAGCACCCCACGCTTTTACCCCAATGACATTAATTTTCTCGTTCGTCATTTTATTCTTATATTAAGAATTTTTTTTTTTTTTTACTTTTTGGTTCGAATCAGTATAAAAGCGTGTTCTTTAGTTTTTTTTTTTTTTTATTTTAATTTATTTTTCATTTTTTAGTTCTTTAAACTATCATTTATTAATTGCTGAATTTATCCTTGAGTTTGATCTTTGGAGCCGGAATTACCTGGCTAGTAGAAAAAGTTCGAATTAAAAAAAAATTAATGTACCATGTTTTTATAACGGACTAAAAAGTATAAAATTCCTCCTTTTCGTTTTTTTTTTTCTTTTTCACATTTTTATACATTGTCATCTACTTCTGAGCTATGGCCCAAATTTCAAATCTGTAACTCATCGGAAAGTCACACAGTTTAATCAATTACAAAATTCTACCCGGACAGACATTCAAGAAAGCGAGTTAATAAAAGAATGATAACATTAAATGTCAATCGTATTATTCCCTTTTAAACGCATCGCTATTATGTTAATTCCTATCATCACTTCTAAATGCATTGCTTTATAAAAAAAATTATTTAGCAGTTGGAAGATAATTTTTTTTTCACATGCACGAGCCTTTTTTTCTTTTTATTTTCATTATCAGAAAAATGTTTATATTATGGTTAGAAATATTGCTTACACACACACACCCTCCACTTTCTCATATAAAGAACACTTTTTTGTTTTACTTTTATTAACCACAAGTGTATTTTACATTTGCATATAATTAGCGTTAAAAAAACCCTCGCTTTAAGGTTACACCTTATTCTTTTAGTTGCTAAATATGGAATTAGTCGCCAAATCTAGAAATGGTATATGGAATTAGTCGCCAAATTTGAAAATTGTATATGTAATAGGTTGCCAAATCTGGAAGTGGTATATGGAATTGTTGCCAAATCTGATTATCGTTGTTCCTGACGATCATGATAAGGACAATGGAACAAAATTATGAAATTATTGTATTGTCATCGGTCCTTGACAAGTGTGCAAAATTTCAAATTAATCCGATCTTTTAAAGTGAGTAAAACTCGAATTCTAAGATTCCATTACATACAAGTGAAACTTATAAAAGCGTGTTAAAAATTAAGATAATCGATTTCTCCCTCGTCTATTTAAAAAGTAGAGCTGAATATTTGAAGAAATAATTTTATGTATATATATATACTCATGTCCATAAATTAAGGATAATTCAGAATCACACAGAAATTTAACTCTAAAATAAAAATTTCACCTGTAGAATTATCACACACATCTTGAAGAAGAATATGCAAATTACAGGAAACCACCAGATGGCGCGGATAGTACGTCACAATGACGAGAGTGTAAGAGAGGGGTATATAAGGAATGGTGGCAAAGAAGTAAAATTGTTCACAAGCGCTTTAAAAGCCTTTCAGTGCAATAACCGCATAGTTATGGCACAAAGGAAGCATTTGGATGATTTTTTACGTGGTAGAATTATCGGACGACTGGAATGTGGACGTACCCAGCTGGAAGTATCCGAGGAACTTGGAATCGCCCAGAGTGTCATCTCCAGGCTTTGGCAACGATTCCAAGATGATGGTAATGTGAGTAGATGTTACAGCACAGGTCGCCCCCGAGTTACAACGCCGAATGAGGACCGGTATTTGGCAGTTACTGCCAAAAGAAACAGACGGAGCACAGCATCAGACCTATCTCGTCAGCTCTCTTCAGCTACCGGTACGACAGTTTCAAGGCAGACCGTGTACAGACGCTTAGGGCACATTGGTCTATATGCTCGTAGGCCTGTCAGATGTGTTCCCCTTACCGCAACTCACTGTCGCCTGCGATTAACCTGGAGTAGAGAGCATGCATTGTGGACACCGCAACAGTGGTCTTGTGTGATGTTTTGACGAGTCCAGGTTTAGTTTGCAGTCTGATTCTCGCCGGACTTTCATATGGAGAGCGCCAGGTACCCGTTACCACCAAGAGAACACCATTGAACGACACCGTTACGGTGGTGCAGGATGGCTCGTTTGGGGAGGAATTATTCTTGGTTCCAGAACTGACCTGCATGTTCAGAGTGTAACGATGACAGGCCACATCTATCGGGATGTCATTCTGGAACAACATGTACGTTTGTTTCGGGGCGCCATGGGTGCTGAATTTCTGTTTATGGATGACAACGCCCGTCCTCACCGTGCAAACATTGTAGACGAATGCCTTCAATCGGAGGATATCACCCGTATGGATTGGCCAGCATACTCACCGGACTTGAATCCAATAGAGCATGTGTGGGATATGCTTGGCCGACGAATTGCAGCCCGTCAACCCCTCCCACCTGTCTACCGGAACTTCGGAGGGCATTGCTTGATGAGTGGTGTAATATTCCCCAAGATCAGATTGATAATTTGATACTCAGCATGCGTAGGCGTTGTAAGGCCTGTATTGCATCGTCCGGGAGACATACTCCGTATTAACCATCATACTAACCATGTTATACTGTTTTTTGTAAATAGGTTCTTTTTTAAATTTGCTCCAGGGAGTAAAAATCGCAATTTTTATTAATTATGTCAAACATATAGCATCTTTTTGCTCTTTACCTTTTGTTTAATAAATAGACTTTACAAATAAGTCAAATTTGTTTTGCTTCTGTCTCTTTCTTTGCCTGAACTTCATTATCCTTAATTTATGGACATGTGAGTGTATATAATTTATCAAAGAATGTTTTTCTCCTGGTGTATTCTACGGCATATATATTAAAATGTATTGCATGTAAAGATTAGCCTTTATATAAATTCAAATTACTACATATATAGTTGGTTATTTTACAGTTGGTTATTTACATTATAGTTGGTTAGCAATACAGGCCTCGTTTTACTTTGCTTGTACTGCCATCTAGGGAATATAATCAGAAATTTTCATCGAAATGTTCAAAAAAGCTTCTAAATATTAATCTGTTGCTAAATTCTTTTAAATATTTACACATAAGTAAAAATTATTTTCGATATTCTATAGTATTTTTATTTTCATTTAAAGTATCCGAACATGAAGCAATACTTTTAATACTAATGTAATTAAATATTATTCATTTCATTTACACAGACAAAAAAAGAAGCGTTTTTTTTATCTCTTAATTAGTCCCACTTAAGTTTTATACTTATGTTGAAAAATTATTTTGTACATATGTCTTTACGAAAAAGTATAAAAATTTTAAATTTTACATATACGTGATTCTTTTGAGACAATTCAACCAAAAATTTTCTCAATTGAATTTTTTAAAACTTTTTTAAACATATGTTATGTTGAATATTTTATTTCATATGTTAAATTTTAAAAATACCAAAAAGTTTTTTTAAATACGATTATAGCGTAGTATATTTTTATAAAAATTCTTATTCATAAATACAAGATGCCAGAAATGGATTTAAAATACATTTTTACATCAAAGCCTTCATCCAGAAAGCCCATAAATGTATATAACCTCCTCTCTAAGGTAAAAACAAAAACTTCAAAAAACAATTAAAAAATATTTGTTGAAACGATCAAAAAATCCTCCGGGAAAAATCCATTATTGAGAGGGGAAAAAATTTGTAATTATTTTTTTTAATTCAACTTCTTTTTTTTTTATTTGAAGTATAAAATAGTGTAGCAAACTTCATTACCTTCAAGAACCATCAAGAGAGAAAATATTAAAATTTTACTCTCTTTTTACAAATTACACACATTTAATTCATATTCCTTCTTAAATAAAAATATTTCTACTAGTGTTATTGAAAAATTATCAAAATTTTCAACACAATACAAACGTAAACAATTTATTTATAACAAGTTTATAACTGAAAAAGCATCATCATTTGAAAAAACTGAAATTTCATTATTGTTCAAATAATGCAGAGATATTAATATCTGTATTGCTAGAGAAATTATATATTTCACAAATCTAAAACACTGGTTGAAAATAAAGCTTTTGAACATTACCAAAGATGTATGTTTTGCATTGTGCAGAGTACAATAGTTCACATTTTTTTAACTATTGAGACAGTATATAAAAGGATGCATAATTAGCATAATATAGTTTAAAAATTGATTAAAACTGACAAAAATAACCACATTTAAAATTTTATACTTGCTTGAAAATTTTACTGTTATTAAGCTACAACAAAATTAAATTACCCAAAATGTTTACAGTTCTAAAATATTAATACAAGTTTTAATTATATTTTAAAACCATTTCTAACTATTCAATTATTAATCTTTATATTTTACATTTAAATAAAGAATTTTTTCTTTTAATTGGTGGATTTGCAAAACATTGATTTTTGATAACGTAGCGTGCTTTAATTCCCCGCCGCTTGACCAAAATAACTGGGTTCCTCCCCCTCTCAAAAATAAGATACATGAAATTACAAAAAGAAGCTTTTCCTAAAATTAAAATTAAAAATCATTACGATAATTCAGTAATTTAGCAAATATAACAATAATCAGCTCATATAAATTAAAAGTAAATTCAATTAGCAAAGTATCAATATAGATACAAACGAAAACAAAATATAAGTAGCTACAAATAAATGCATGTGAATGAACGAAAAAAGAAAAGGAACCAGAAGTAAATTAGTCAACAATATAATTCCTTAAAAGATAAATAGAACATACTTATCATGCATGTATAAAAAATGCATCCGAAGAAATTCTGCGTTCACAACAAGCAAGCATATCAGTACTTTTGATACATACATCATAGAAACATCCATACACTGAAAATATCAGATCCATCAATGGAAAGGAAGATTTTTAAAAAAAACTAATTCTGCTTCGTCTCTGCCATAATTTAAAAACGTCGGCATATTTAAACAAAAACCATCTTTAGAGAAAACTGCTTGCGAATTTTTGAAAAACAATTTGGAACGTTCATAAAATACTTCTAACTATCATGCTTCCTCAATTTTATAATTTAAACGAAAACATAATTCGGGAAGTGAATGAAAAATCTTGAAACGAGCTGCATTGCCTACATCAAGCAAATAATATGAACTTGTAGATTCTCCATTTTCGAAAACTTTTTCCAAAATGTACCATTTCGCAAGGGTTTCGCCATGACAGAGTTGCCAATCTCCCGAAATGCACAGGGTGCCGTTTGTGTTTGTACGAATTAGCTTGAAAGTAGGTTTATCATCGATGTCTCCTTCAGGATAAAACTGGACATAAATGGAACAGGTATCCGTGATGGGAAATTCAGGACTTGAAATAAACTCTCCTTTTTGCCAGGAATTTCTCTTGAGACCTTCGCCCATCTTCCAAAATATTTCTCCTTTCGTTGGCATAATTGCAACGAAATAGAAGCTGTAGTCAGAGTTCCACGCTACAGGGAAAGAGAGAGAGAGTCTGGTTGAAATCAACTCCTATGATAGATACCAGATTGTTTTGACGACGAGTAAATATTAACGTCACACTGTTCTACACGAGAGCTGTGATATGACTACGCGCGCGCGAGATCATACAAACGTGTGAATAATTTTCTCAGAAAGTTTCTGCTGAGTTGCTTATATGGAAAGAATGGTAGAGCGAAGTTTATTTTTTTTATCTGAGGAGGAGCACAAGGTCAGTTTTATTATCGATGTTAGTTCGGGAGAAAGAATCGGAAGTGAAACTAAACAGCGGGATTCCCGTCACAGTGGTAAAAGAAAAATGATTGCAACGAAAAATTATCAACTTCATAAGCAGTCTTTTATTTACTTATTTAAAAAAATGCCCTTCATTCAATTAGTAAGTTCAAATCGACGGACTGCTTCATTTTATACGTGTAAAACATCATTCCACGTGACGTTATTTTTTTTATTCATTGTAAACCTTTTTATTGATAATTTTTTGAAACGTTACGTGGTTTTAAATTGTTGGGAAAAAACCTTCAACCTGCTTTTACCTCAATTTTTGATTTATCTTGGAATGTCCGCTAGGTGCAGTATAAGCGGATCGGGATGCTATTTAATCATACCGCTATCGAACCTGCCGCATCTAATTTACATAATATTCTTTTCTCTTACGGCATCAGTTCTTCCCAGAATATACATTAGCTAGAAAAAGTCTGCGTTCACCTACTACTGCTTAGATAAACAACGAAAAAAGGAATTTAAAAACTGGAATTTGAAATTTTTTAGAAATTATATTTTATTTAGTTCATTCGAAGTATTGAGAATAACAAAAGCAAAACGGTTTGCTTTCATAGCTTTTAAAACAAAGACAGGTTTGTAGCGATACTAACAAAAATCAAGTAGAAAAAGTCTGCGTTCACTGTTTTAGAAGTAACTATAAAAACTATTTAAAAAGGATAATGAGCTATTTGATAGATGGTTGAGATAACCCGTCTTTTGAGAACATCGGCATTGAATTATTTAGTCTAATGGTTTCTTCAGTGTTTATCTTTTGACATCTCTTCAGCATATCCTTGCTAGATATATTGTGTTGACGAATTCTAGGCTCCAACAAATCCCATAGGTGTTCTGTAGGATTCAGATCAGGTGACTGCGTGGGTATGTGCAATTCATTTGGTATATTATACAAGAGCCAAAGCTTCACAATCTCAGCGGTATGCTTAGGATCGTTGTCTTGTTGGAAACGAAACGACGATTCTAGGCCGAGTTTGGTGACACCTTCCTTTAAATTGTTTTTAGGACATCAAGGTAATCATATTTGTTCCAAATTGATTCGATATACTCCAACTTGCCAACACCCTTACTCGCCATGCACCCTCCCCCCCCCCCCACTATAACTCCACCGCACCGTACTTTATCGTTGGTACTAAATGCTTTTTTTGAAGCACTTGTTCAAGGTTTTCTGCATACCAATTTACGATCTTTTATGCCAAAGATACAAAATTTGCTTTCTCCGATATCACAGTTCTCCAGAACTCTGGAGGCTTATGTATATGCTCTTTCGCAAAAGCTATCCGTTGGTCTTTGAACTATAAGACTTTTTGTGAGCCACTCAATTACGGTATCCGGCCTTTTTCAAGATTTTTCTTGCAGTATCCACTTATATGTTTTCCTTAAACTTCTTGTGAATGTCTGTTGCTATTTGAGTTGGAGTCAAATGTGGATTTTTTTTTTCACTACGGATATCATACTTCATTTTTTACTGATTATGAGTTTAGATGGACGACCTGAACGAGGTTTGAATGTGTAAATTTCTGAAGATTTAAAGTTATAAATAACACGCTGGATAGATGAATACTGCCATTCAACGGATCTAGTTTTATCTCGACGACTTTTTCCATCTTTTCACATTTTCACAATGATTTTGGCCGTGGTAGCCAAGTGGTCTAGGCATCGGATCATGACTAGAGTGTCATGAGTTCGATCCCAGTACCACTGAAGACCCGCCGTGTAGGGAAACGATGCACGTTAAATCTGTCGAGAGCTTAAACGTCCTCCCGTTGGTGTGGTAGTTAGGAGAGGGGGGGGTGCCAGCTCAGGTGTCGTCCGCGTTACTTGACCATAGTTCAAAATTACGCGGACCGTTGCCAAAAGCCAACAGTGCGACGTAAATATTCACTCATTAACTCACAATGATTTCAAGCTCACTGATGCTAATTTTCTTCCTTTTATTTTCCATGTCCTTGAATTGCTTCGTATCTCACAAAAACATAAAAATTATTGCGTTACAACTTTCTTAAGCTATTTTACTTGATAACTGAATTCAAAAACTCCACTAACCTTTAACGCCTGTTGATAAAAATTCAAGGAATCAAGAATATTCAAATAGTGAACACAGATTTTTCTGCCTAACGATTCGTGCGTTTTGCTACAAAATTTTCATTGTTTTAAGTAATTTTAATTCAAAATTAACGAATTCTTGCATGCTCAATATTTAAATAGTAGTAAACAAATTCATGAAACTTTGTTAGAAAAAATTTTTTATTTCTATTAAATTTTAACTTTACTGTATGATTTCTTATGGGTGAACGCAGACTTTTTCTAGCTAGTGTATATAAATGATGTAATTTGCTTATTCAAGAGATTGAGGGATTATTATTATATACTACATTACGACTGTTTCTTAAGATGCTCGCAGGACTGAATGTTGGATTAATATATTTAAGTTAGGGAATTTAACTGTTTTAATCTTAATCCGGCACACTCGCGTGAAAAAAAACGACCTAAAGTTCTCGTGCACGGTGTGTCATACCCAAGGGGTGTTTACATTGTATTTTTACCGTAGAATTTGCATACAAAGGTTAAAAAGGAAGAAAAGTAGGAAGTACAACATGTTCATTACATTTTTCACACGTAAATTTCGTTTTTCTGTTCTTTTTTTTAGGGCATTCAGTGCATTGCTCTTATACACTCCTTTAATTGCGTCATGAGTGAGTGCGATGTTTTCACTGGATCTTAATTCTTTTTTCAAATCTGTATTTTTTTCAAACAAAAAATATAGGAGTTAATTTCTATATTCTTTAAATTTAAAAAAATTTGGAATTTCTTTTTTTATTTTCTTTTATTTTGTTCCAGCAATAGTTTTTTTTATTTTTTTTTTCAAAAGTTCATCTGAAAGTGAATAAGATGTGTACCAGTTATCTTTTTTAAAATTACATTCTTCTCAAATGTTTTTGTGTCCCTACATATAAAACATTTATTTTCAACAGTGTCTCCCTTCATTTGCTTTTGCCTCATCATAACCGCGAAGAGAATTTCTTCACCCGAAAATACTGTTGTACTATATCTATTAAATAATGTATTTATTAAATTACTTAAATATCACATTTCTTCCTCATAACTACAATAATACGCCATAGAATAAGGAAGATTTTAAAGCGTACTCACGTATTAAAAAATGTAACTCAACTTCACGCGCAGGGTGCGACACACCCGAGGGAGTGGTATCTAAAGATCTATTTTAAAAATTCGCTGGCAGGCTTGATCCCTTTAAAGGTTATGACCAAAAAAGCCAGCTAGACCAGGAATCATCCATTTTCCAAAAAAGGTTTAGCAGAAGCGTTAAAAAAAAGTTAGACGGTGGACTGTGATTCTGGTAATGGTTTTCGTAATTTTGTGCCTCAGTCAAGTGACGAGGACGACACCTGAACTGGCATCCCTCAGCAAAAGACCATGCCAACTGGAGGATTTTGAGCCTCGACAGATTTAACCCGCACCAGCCCCTCTACACGACAGATCTTTAGTGGCTCGAACTCATGACACGCCGGCCGCGACATCGTGATCATAACCACTAGGCTACCCCGACCACTAGGGGCACTCAAATTCTTTACATTGAAGTTAATGAGAGTCATATTAACGCGGCGTTTTTAAGCAACACAAGGGCAAAAGAAGACGGACCTCGTAATATTGAACCTCGGTCAAGTGACGAGGACGACACCCCTTCTCCTAACTTCCACACCATATCAACGGGGGGATGTTTGAGCCTCAGCATATTTAATGTTCATCGGCCCCCTCTTCAGCGGTACTAGGCTCGATTTCATGACACCCCGGCCACGAGTCCGTTACCTTGATTACAAAGCAACCGTGGCCACGTCTTTACATTGAAATGCCGTGATTAGGAAAGTGTGGGAAGAGGTGGTTCTTGAGATTCGATTTCATCATGTTAACATGATTCAAAATTATGAAATGTGTTATCTGTGGTCAACGAACATTTAGTCAGGTAAAAAGAACCATCAACAAAAACGCTCAATAAACTAACCATTGGGCCTAAAAGTCATAGCCAATTATTCCGTCAGTTAAGATATTGAAAACATATTGAATTTAAATTGAATAGAAGCTTTCGAAAAGGAAATATATTTTATCCATGGATCCAGCATAACATTCTTAGTTATTATTGGCGAGGTATGGTCCACATAAGATGTTAATAATATTAAGGCACTGCAACTCTAAAATACTTCTTGATTTGAAAATAGATAAAAAAATTTCCATTCATCAACTTATAAGATAAGCTCAGAATAAGAAAATACAAAAAATTGATTTTCAAATTGTAGCATCAAAAAACATTCATTTACTTTAGAGATACAGTAGAGCGTCGTTTATCCGAACTTTTATTATCCGGAGCGTCAAATATCCGGACCAAAGTCCGGATACATTTTCGAGCAGTACAATGCTCAATAGTTGTTTCGCGTGAAGCCAAAAGTGACGGGAAAATCCAAGGTGAGGGATATTTGGGGAATTTCAGTTGTGTGATTTGATAAACATCTGCGCTCAATATTAGGTCAGTTTGTTTCCAAGTGAGGGGTGTATACGTGCTCTTTTGTTGAGTTTTGTTGATGTAGAAACCTGGATGGCATGCGATGCAGAAGACTGTGGATTTCAAATGCTAAATGATGACGAGATTGTGACTTCCATGCAAGAAGAATCCGACCCTGTCGACGATGAAACGAATGAAGACGAGGACAACAACAATGAAAGTAGCAAATACTGACGTGTTTTTGCGTTAGAGACAGCTATGGAGTGGCACGAACAACAATCAGAGTGATGTCCTACTCAACTACTGCTGCTGAAGAGAACCAGAGACCTTGCATTGAAAAAACAAAGGTGTACAATGGTACAACGAAAAATAAGTGATTATTTTCCACAATCAAGGTAAAATTACAACATTTTGCACCTATTTTGCTTTTTCTTCAAGCATATTTCCCGCATATGATAATTTTCTATATTCGGATAGTGTCCAGTTTCATACACTGCATAGATCGCATTCGATTTTCGGTTATCCGAACAATCGCATATCCGAACGGTGTCCGGTCCCAATTGATTCGGATAAACGACGTTCTACTGTACATTTACTTTAGAGATATATTTTTTTAAAAAATTACGATATTATGTGCATGTGCTTCTATTTTTGATGCAATATGGTGTTAAATGATAGAATTTCTTTTTTTTCGTTTATGTATAATAAATATAATAAATAGTCGAGAAAACATCTATCAAATGATTTTTTTCTATATTATATGCACTGGCACGCTTATTTCACGAGTGTAGGCATATGCAGGGACGTAACATACAACCCTTGCAACTCCCACACCGCGGGAAGGGGCAGGGTTCTAGGGAGCCTAAAGCCTGATGTTAAGGTTTTGCAATCCTTTGTAAGATCCGTCTTGCGGCCCATAACCAAGGGCCGCAATATCCTAGTGGTCAAGATATCGGATTGTGGCTGGCGTGTCATGAGTTCGAGCCCAGTGCCACTAAAGACTCGCCGTGTAGGGAAGCAATGCACGTTAAATCTGTCGAGAGCTCAAACGGTGTGGCGTGGTAGTTAGAAGAATGGGTTGCAAACTTAGGTGTCGTCCTCATCACTTGACCATGGTTCAAAATTACAAGGTCCGTCGCCAAAACCCCTCGTAGCGACATTATAATACATATTTCGCTTAGTATTGTTAACAAATAGGGGGAAGGTTGGCTGGCTAGAAAACGTGTTAAACCTCTCTTTTATATAAATTATTTTATATATAAGAGCTGTCCTGAGTCGGTAATGTTTATAATACAGCAGCATCTACATATATATATATTTTAAATCTATTATTTTTTATATTCTATTATTTCTAATTTCTAAATTTTTTTTAAATTGAAATATCTGGTTCCTATTACAATTTCTGTTTTTGTATGCATCAGCTATAGTGTTATTATGATTCATGGTAGACAATATTAACTATATATATATAATCAAGTGTGTGGTATGTTGAAAATATGAAAAAATAGATGGATTCACTCACTCACTCACGCGGCCTATAACCCGGGGGGGGGGGCTAATATTCTCCGTTACGCCACTCTGTGTGTGTGTTAAAGTTAACGTGTTATCTTATAAGAACAGCCAAATTGCGCCTTTGCCGATGCCAGATGCTGCCGAAACTCGTACTTCTTTGAACTCTGATCATTTTCAAACATCCTAATGATAAAAGATAACGGCAAAAAAAAAAAAAAAAAAAAAAAAAAAAAAAAAAAAAAAAAATGGAATGAAAAAAACAATCTATTCATTCAATTCACGAAAATAGGAAATGATTCTTGGTACTAAAAAAAAAGTTATCTTTTTTTTTCTTTCTTTTTTTACATATGAGTGTCCTCTGGTGTTAACATACATTTTACAAATGCGGAATGATCAAATGAAAATTTGAATCATCATTCATCCAACTGAAAATTTAATTGCATGAACGCCATATTAGCATTGGGCTATGACAAACACCTTTTTGCAGTGTCGGATTAAACGACATGAAGGCCCCTATAGGTAGTCGAATTCTGGGCCCTGTAGCCTGATAATTTTATTCACAACATTTTAGGAATTTATATCACTGCATAAATTAGATAACAAATTGTCATCAAAAAATATAAATAAACAATAATTATTTATTAGAATGTGAAATAAAAAAACAAACTCTCTTGCAATAAAAAAGGGGCCCCTAAAAGACGCGGGGCCCATAGGCAATTGCCAAATCCGCCTAACGAATAATCCGGCACTGACTTTCTGGTTAAATCAGTGATTCTCAACCTCTGTGCCGCCGCACTTTTGTGCGCCACCAAATTCTTGAAATGTGCCACCATCTGAGAAAAAAATGAAATCCGTTACCGAATCATTTTTAGCCGCTTTAGAAATAAACTACGGGTATTCGCAGTGGCGTAACGTGCACCCCTACGTGGTACGCGTGGGCTACCCTTGACGCCTACCCATCGACGCCTCCGTTTGGAGTGGTGCCGCGCACGAGGAAACTGGACTGCAGCAGAATGGAACCAGGTCGTCTTTAGCAACGAATCCAGATTCAATCTCAGCACTGATGACAATCGTGTTCGTGTATGGAGACCCCGTAGTGAACGCCTCAATCCTACCTTAACTTTACAGCGACACACCTCTCCTACAGCTGGTGTGATGGTATGGGGTGTCATTGCCTACAATACAGGGTCACCCCTAGTATTGATCCGTGGCACCATGACAGCCCAGCAGCATGTCCATGATATCCTGCAACCACATGCGTTGCCACTCATGCAACGGCTCCCAGGAGTCATTTTTCAACAAGACAATGCTCGTCCTCACACGGCAAGGGTGGCACAAGACTGTCTCCGCACTTGTGACACTTCCTTGGTCTGCCCGATCCCCAGATTTGTCTCCAATCGAGCATATGTGGGATCATTTAAGACGGCGAGTTGGGCATCCCACGAGTTTGAACGAACTAGACGCAAGGCTACAGCACAAATGGAACGAAATGTCTCAAGACATCATACAGAACTTGTATGCCTCAATGCCCGATCGCATCGCATCGTTCATTCCCGCTAGAGGGGGTTCAACAGGGTATTAAATCCTCCGTTCTTTTGCCTTTTTCTCTGAAATAAATAATTCTTTTTCTTTGATTTTCTAATCACTTACTTATATTAAAGTAGTCATTACGTATGTAAAATTTCGTTTCATTTTGATGACTCCTTCTTGGTGCGCTAATTTTTTTTTTATCTATGAGTGTATGTATTCTTCCTTCGCGTGTTGGAGAGTTAGTGAATTGTGAATGGATTAGAAGTGAAGTAAATTGGCAGTGAAACGTATACGTAAACAAAGTAAGAAGTCAGAAGTTTGGATATTAAAAAGTGATAAGATCAGCTAGCGGGTAGTGTTAAAGTCAACTTAAAGTAAATAGAACACTGCAAGAGTTCAGGTACTGTAATCTTAAACTAAGTCGATGTTTAGAATGTTGAAATAATAGTGTGGCCATTAAATACGTAAGCTCTGTAAAGTAATATTAAAGGTAGAGCTGCATGATGGAATATATTCTGCCCAACGTGAATCTCGTCTCCCTCTTGCTCTATTACTGATTTGAGTTATCTTGTTTAAAGTGTTTTTTGTGTGAGTTGATTAGAGCAGGGTTTCTCAAACTTTGACCATTGGCGACCCAATTTTCAATCATAATTTTTATCGCGCCCCCTTGTATAATAATAATGCATTGAATGTAATGATAATGCAGTTTGGTGCTAAAGCTACAATACGACCTTAATTATAAACCATACAAATTTACAAGATAAGCATTAAATTTTGTAAATGTTACTTTTTAGTATATAACATGTATTTTAAGCAAATTACTTTCAAGCAATAGGTTTATTACGTGTTATTTTTCCTTTCTCAAATTTTTAAATTGGAACAGATTGCTAAATGATATTTCTTTAAAGAGAGATATTTATTTCCTCCATCATCTATTTCTAAAAGTACAAATGTTATTTGAAAAATAATCTGTTTTATGTTGCTCCCTATCATATCCATCACATTTGACATTCTCGCCTACGTCTACGTGAGTCTGGACAACATCTCGGACTTCTGCACATAACTTGTAAAAATGCTGTACCTTATACAATTCCAATCAGTCTTAGTCAAGTCGATACTTCTATAGCTACCGAACTCTTGTACAAAAAATTTTATAATTTGCGCGTTAGTTGTAATTCACGGTATCAAGTATTTTCAGTAGTAGATTAAAACAAAATCACGGATAAATTTTTAAGCAAACACGTAAATTTTTATAAATGTATTTTTAAAATTTAATTTCATTCATTTTATGGATTGCTCTATTTGCAAAAACTCTGTAAAACTTTATAGCTATATAGGCAGTGGATTTTATGCAAAGTGTACCTAAACGTAAGAATATGCCTTGAAAATTAAAAAAATAGTTATTGAATAATTATTGCTCATACAAATTGATTTGTAATTTAAAATGAATTTTCAGCGCGTTTTTCACGTAGTGTAAAAAAAGCGCTATTAGGATGCAAATTTCGTCTTCGTCCTCGTCTTCGTTCCATATTTTGTCGTACCTTTTTCTCAGCCAATAATTAACCGATTGACCTCGGGTTTTTGGCATTTGGTCGCATTTGTGCCCTAGATGAGCCGAATCATATTTAAATTTAATAATTTTAAAAAATTTTATTTAAAAAAAAATTTTAATTTACTTAAAAAAAAATTTTAAGTATAGTACACACACACACTACTTTCTGTTAGTAAAAAGTTCATTAGTTGCATTATTGTAAAATACAACATGTGAAAAACGCGCTAAAATTACTTGGCCGTGCCAATGATTGATATCTTGTTTTTACATTAACAGGTACATAAATATACAGATAATTCAACGAAATATATTTTACTTTCGTTGTTTTTAATTTAAGTGAGTGAAAATCATTTAAATGTGGTGCTAAAAAAGTTCATTTTTCCTTGTCACTCTTAGACGCCCCAGTTACCTCAAAAATGTTTTAGCCCAGCAGCAAAAACGCGCATTCCATACTAACGCTAAAAATTGCGCGAGGTGACGGAGTCATCTCAATCCTTTTTTTTATAATTATTTTTATTGTACACGATAAAAGTCACATTTCCAGTAAAAAATTTAAGAGAAAATATATGTACTTACCTACTTTTAAGGATTTTTCAGTTTTTCTTCGATAATTTGATAAAAAATCCAATAAAACTGAACTAAAATGTTTCGAGAATGTCCATGACCTTAATAAAGGATACAAATCGTAGACACTTTTCGCTACTATTAAAGGAATGTTATTTGTCCGTGTCACTTGACCATGGTTCAAAATTGCGCGGTCCGTCGCCAAAAGACCTCGTGTAGCTGAACCGTGCGATGTTAATATTCACTCACTCACTCACTCACTCACAGGAATGTTATTTGCAAGCAAAATTGTCATATTTTATTCACGTTATTGCAGTCCTTCTATCCTTTGCTGATCGACAAATATCCTGTTAAACCTTTCCTTGCTTGTATCTTTTTGACAGGGCGAAGATTGTCTTGCGGTACACTTGTGGCTTCATATTTTTCTTGAGGGAGTTCTCTAAGTAGTAATCGAAAATTTTTCTTTCGTTTCAAGAGTTTATTGCTTTTTTCAAACTTACTTTCAATATCATGACTATTATACATTATTTCAGCAGGTTTTTCCCTTTCTTGATCAGTTTCAGTTTCCGTCAATAGAGATCACAGTTGCCCATTCCTTTTTTTTATCTTCTGCTCATTTACATTTATAAACGACAATAAGTCGTACAACACACCAATCAAAACCACCAAGTTGTTCATGGGGGGAAATGTGCCCTGTTCATAGAAAATGTTTTGGAACAAAAGTGGTCGCGCGGGGAACTCGGTAAAAACAAGTACCTTAATATTATAAAATAACGTTCACCACTCCCAAAAAAAGAGGGAGAAAAGTGACAAATGCATTTTAGTTCCCATTAAGACTATCATATAGGAGGATACTGTCAAGAGGCCATTGGTAACAATTAAAACAGTTTTCCCATAATTAACGATTTCATAAGCCTGGGGTGACTCTGCGCCTCACTCGACCGCTCCCGGGTTAAAAATGTATTTATGCAATAGAAA